>JBBBDQ010019640.1:0-11950 GCA_037127315.1 Ascarosepion bandense | reverse complement strand
CATTAGAACAATTATTATGAAAGCAGAGAAGCAACACGGTTACATCTGTCTATTTCTACTGTAATTTGATGAGACCTTTCCATTAATCATAAAAAATGGTATGTTGAAGCTATCAGGACGATTATTGTAAACAGAGGAAAGCTACATTACGGGTACATCTGTCTATTTCAACTGTAATTTGATGAGACCTTTCCATTAATCATGATGGGCATCGAAGCTCATCAGGACAATTATTATGAAAGCAGAGGGAAGCTACATGCAGTTACATCTGTCTATTTCAACTGTAATTTGATGAGACCTTTCCATTAATCATAAAGGCTAGGCATCGCAGAAACTCATTAGAACAATTATCGTGAAAGCAGAGGAAGCTACATTACGGTTACATGTCTATTTCAACCGTAATTTGATGAGACCTTTCCATTAATCCGTGAAAACTAGGCATCATGAAGCTCATTGAACAATTATTGTGAAAGCAGGGGAAGCTACCTTGCGGTTACATCTACATCTGTTTCAACTAGCAATTTGATGAGACCTTTCCATTAATCATAAAGGCTAGGCATCATAGAGAAAGCTCATCAGAACAATTGTTATGAAAGCAGAGGGAAGCTACATTACGGTTACATCTGTCTGTTTCTGACTGTAATTTGATGAGACCTTTCCATTAATCATAAAGGCGTAGGGCATCATGGAGGAAAGCTCATTAGAACAATTATTATGAAAGCAGAGGAAGCTACATTACGGTTACATCTGTCTATTTCAACTATAGTTGAGCAAGACCTTTCCATTAATCCATCGAGGCTAAGCATCATGGGGAAAGCTCATCAGAACAATTATTATGAAAGCAGAGGGAAGCTACATTACGGTTACATCTGTCTATTTCAACTGCAATTTGATGAGACCTTTCCATTAATCATAAAGGCTAGGCATCATAGAGGAAAGCTCATCAGGACAATTATTATGAAAGCAGAGGGAAGCTACATTACAGTTACATCTGTCTGTTTCAACTGTAATTTGATGAGACCTTTCCATTAGCATATAAAGGCTAGGCATCATAGAGGAGGAAAAGCTCATCAAAACAATTATTATGAAAGCAGAGGGAAGCTACATTACGCGTACATCTGTCTATTTCAACTGTAATTTGATGAGACCTTTCCATTAATCATAAAGGCTAGGCATCATAGAGGAAAAGCTCATCAGAACAATTATTATGAAAGCAGAGGGAAGCTACATTACGCGTACATCTGTCTATTTCAACTGTAATTTGATGAGACCTTTCCATTAATCATAAAGGCTAGGCATCATAGAGGAAAGCTCATCAGACAATTATTATGAAAGCAGAGGGAAGCTACATTACGGTTACATCTGTCTATTTCAACCGTAATTTGATGAGACCTTTCCATTAATCATAAAGGCTAGGGCATCATAGAGGAAAGTCATCAGAACAATTATTATGAAAGCAGAGGGAAGCTACATTACGCGTACATCTGTCTATTTCAACTGTAATTTGATGAGACCTTTCCATTAATCATAAAGGCTAGGCATCATAGAGGAAAGCTCATCAGGACAATTATTATGAAAGCAGAGGGAAGCTACATTACGGTTACATCTGTCTATTTCAATTGTAATTTGATGAGACTCTTTCCATTAATCATAAAGGCTGGTGCATCATAGAGGAAAGCTCATCAGAACAATTATTATGAAAGCAGAGGGAAGCTACATTACGCGTACATCTGTCTATTTCAACTGTAATTTGATGAGACCTTCCTACTAATCATAAAGGCTAGGCATCATAGAGGAAAGCTCATCAGGACAATTAAGGAAAAGCAGAGGGAAGCTACATCATTACATCTGTCTATTTCAACTGTAATTTGATGAGACCTTTCCATTAATCATAAAGGCTAGGCATCATAGAGGAAAGCTCATCAGGACAATTATTATGAAAGCAGAGGGAAGCTCATGACATGGTTACATCTGTCTATTTCAACTGTAATTTGATGAGACCTTTCCATTAATCATAAAGGCTAGGCATCATAGAGGAAAGCTCATCAGGACAAATGCATATGAAAGCAGAGGGAAGCTACATTACGCGTACATCTGTCTATTTCAACTGTAATTTGATGAGACCTTTCCATTAATCATAAAGGCTAGGCATCATAGAGGAAAGCTCATCAGAACAATTATTATGAAAGCAGAGGGAAGCTACATTACGCGTACATCTGTCTATTTCAACTGTAATTTGATGAGACCTTTCCATTAATCATAAAGGCTAGGCATCATAGAGGAAAGCTCATCAGAACAATTATTATGAAAGCAGAGGGAAGCTACATTACGTACATCTGTCTATTTCAACTGTAATTTGGATGAGACCTTTCCATTAATCATAAAGGCTAGGCATCATAGAGGAAAGCTCATCAGAACAATTATTATGAAAGCAGAGGGAAGCTACATTACGCGTACATCTGTCTATTTCAACTGTAATTTGATGAGACCTTTCCATTAATCATAAAGGCTAGGCATCAGGGAGGAAAGCTCATCAGAACAATTATTATGAAAGCAGAGGGAAGCTACATTACGCGTACATCTGTCTATTTCAACTGTAATTTGATGAGACCTTTCCATTAATCATAAAAAGGCCGTAGTAACTGTAGAGGAAAGCTCATCAGGACAATTATTATGAAAGCAGAGGGAAGCTACATTACGTTATATCTGTCTATTTCAACTGTAATTTGATGAGACCTTTCCATTAATCATAAAGGCTAGGTGATCATAGAGGAAAGCTCATCAGAACAATTATTATGAAAGCAGAGGAAGCTACATTACGCGTACATCTGTCTATTTCAACTGTAATTTGATGAGACCTTTCCATTAATCATAAAGGCTAGGCATCATAGAGGAAAGCTCATCAGAACAATTATTATGAAAGCAGAGGGAAGCTACATTACGCGTACATTCGTCTATTTCAACTGTAATTTGATGAGACTTTTCCATTAATCATAAAGGCTAGGCATCATAGAGGAAAGTTTATCAGGACAATTATTATGAAAGCAGAGGGAAGCTACATTACGGTTACATCTGTCTATTTCAACTGTAATTTGATGAGACCTTTCCATTAATCATAAAAGGCTAGGGCATCATAGAGGAAAGCTCATCAGAACAATTATTATGAAAGCAGAGGAAGCTACATTACGCGTACATCGGAACATTAACTGTAATTTGATGAGACCTTTCCATTAATCATAAAGGGTTAGGCATCATAGAGGAAAGCTCATCAGAACAAATTATTATGAAAGCAGAGGGAAGCTACATTACGCGTACATCTGTCTATTTCAACTGTAATTTGATGAGACCTTTCCATTAATCATAAAGGTTGTGCATCATAGAGGAAAGCTCATCAGGACAATTATTATGAAAGCAGAGGGAAGCTACATTACGGTTACATCTGTCTATTTCAACTGTAATTTGATGAGACCTTTCCATTAATCATAAAGTGCTGAGATCAGTGAGGAAAAAGCTCATCAGAACAATTATTATGAAAGCAGAGGGAAGCTACATTACGCGTACATCTGTCTATTTCAACTGTAATTTGATGAGACCTTTCCATTAATCATAAAGGCTAGGCATCATAGAGGAAAGCTCATCAGACAATTATTATGAAAGCAGATGGAAGCTACATTACGGTTACATCTGTCTATTTCTACTGTAATTTGATGAGACCTTTCCATTAATCATAAAGGCTAGGCATCATAGAGGAAAGCTCATCAGAACAATTATTATGAAAGCAGAGTGAAGCTACATTACGGTTACATCTGTCTATTTCAACTGTAATTTGATGAGACCTTTCCATTAATCATAAAGGCTAGGCATCATAGAGGAAAGCTCATCAGAACAATTATTATGAAAGCAGAGGGAAGCTACATTACGCGTACATCTGTCTATTTCAACTGTAATTTGATGAGACCTTTCCATTAATCATAAAGGCTAGGCATCATAGAGGAAAGCTCATCAGAACAATTATTATGAAAGCAGAGGGAAGCTACATTACGCGTACATACATCTGTCTATTTCAACTGTAATTTGATGAGACCTTTCCATTAATCATAAAGGTTAGGCATCATAGAGGAAAGTCATCAGAACAATTATTATGAAAGCAGAGGGAAGCTACATTACGTACATCTGTCTATTTCAACTGTAATTTGATGAGACCTTTCCATTAATCATAAAGGCTAGGCATCATAGAGGAAAGCTCATCAGAACAATTATTATGAAAGCAGAGGGAAGCTACATTACGGTTACATCTGTCTATTTCAACTGTAATTTGATGAGACCTTTCCATTAATCATAAAGGCTAGGCATCATAGAGGAAAGCTCATCAGGACAATTATTATGAAAGCAGAGGGAAGCTACATTACGTTTACATCTGTCTATTTCAACTGTAATTTGATGAGACCTTCCATTAACTTGCAAAGGCTAGGCATCATAGAGGAAAGCTCATCAGGATAATTATTATGAAAGCAGAGGAAGCTACATTACGCGTACATCTGTCTATTTCAACTGTAATTTGATGAGACCTTTCCATTAATCATAGTTAGTATCATAGAGGAAAGTCACCAGAACAATTATTATGAAAATAATAGCAGTTGCCATTACGGTTACATCTGTCTATTTCAACTGTAATTTGATGAGACCTTTCCATTAATCATAAAGGCTAGGCATCATAGAGGAAAGCTCATCAGAACAATTATTATGAAAGCAGAGGGAAGCTACATTACGCGTACATCTGTCTATTTCAACTGTAATTTGATGAGACCTTTCCATTAATCATAAAGGCGTACCACAGGAAAGCCGTATGAACAATTATTATGAAAGCAGGAGGAAGCAGCATTACGGTTACATCTGTCTATTTCTAATCGTAATTGATGTGAGACCTTTCCATTAATCATAAAGGCTAGGCATCATAGAGGAAAGCTCATCAGAACAATTATTATGAAAGCAGAGGGAAAGCTACATTACGCGTACATCTGTCTATTTCTACTGTAATTTGATGAGACCTTTCCATTAATCATAAAGGCTAGTATCATAGAGGAAAGCTCATCAGAACAATTATTATGAAAGCAGAGGAAGCTACATTACGGTTACATCTGTCTATTTCCAACTGTAATTTGATGAGACCTTTCCATTAATCATAAAGGCTAGGCATCATAGAGGAAAGCTCATCAGAACAATTATTATGGTGCTAAGAGGGTTACATTACGCGTACATCTGTCTATTTCAACTGTAATTTGATGAGACCTTTCCATTAATCATAAAGGCTAGGCATCATAGAGGAAAGCTCATCAGGACAATTATTATGAAAGCAGAGGGAAGCTACATTACGCGTACATCTGTCTATTTCAACTGTAATTTGATGAGACCTTTCCATTAATCATAAAGGCTAGGCATCATAGAGGAAAGCTCATCAGAACAATTAAGGAAAGGAGGGTGCTTACATTATTACATCTGTCTATTTCTACTGTATCTTGATGAGACCTTTCCATTAATCATAAAGGCTAAGCATCATAGAGGAAAGCTCATTAGAACAATTATTATGAAAGCAGAGGGAAGCTACATTACGGTTACATCTGTCTATTTCTACTGTAATTTGATGAGACCTTTCCATTAATCATAAAGGCTAGGCATCATAGAGGAAAGCTCATCAGAACAATTATTATGAAGCAGAGGGAAGCTACATTACGGGTACATCTGTCTATTTTTACTGTAATTTGATGAGACCTTTCCATTAATCATAAAGGCTAGGTATCATAGAGGAAAGCTCATCAGAACAATTATTATGAAAGCAGAGGGAAGCTGACATTATTGTCAATACATCTGTCTATTTCAACTGTAATTTGATGAGACCTTTCCATTAATCATAAAGGGAGGCATCATAGAGGAAAGCTCATCAGAACAATTATTATGAAAGCAGAGGGGAAGCTACATTACGCGTACATCTGTCTATTTCAACTGTAATTTGATGAGACCTTTCCATTAATCATAAAGGCTAGGCATCATAGAGGAAAGCTCATCAGGACAATTATTATGAAAGCAGAGGGAAGTCAGCATTACGCGTACATCTGTCTATTTCTAACTGTAATTTGATGAAGGACCTTTTCCATTAATCATAAAGGAGCTAGGGCATCATAGAGGAAAGCTCATTCAGAAATAATTATCATGAAAGCAGAGGGAAGCTACATTACGGGTTACGTCTGTCTATTTCTAACTGTAATTTGATGAGACCTTTCCATTAATTCATAAAGGTAAGCTAGGTATCATAGGAAAAGGAAAGCTCATTCAGGAACAATTATCATAAGCAAAGCAGGAGGGAAGCTACATTACGGGTTACATCTGTCTATTTCTAACTGTAATTTGATGAGACCTTTCCATTAATCATAAAGGCTAGGCATCATAGAGGAAAGCTCATTCAGAACAATTATCATGAAAGCAGAGGGAAGCTACATTACGGGCGTACATCTGTCTATTTCTAACTGTAACTTTCTGATGAGACCTTTCCATTAATCATAAAGGCTAGGCATCATAGAGGAAAGCTCATTCAGGAACAATTATTCATGAAAGCAGAGGGAAGAAAGCTACATTACGGGTACATCTGTCTATTTCTACTGTAATTTGATGAGACCTTTCCATTAATCATAAAGGCTAGGCATCATAGAGGAAAGCTCATCAGAACAATTATTATGAAAGCCATATGGAAGCTACATTACGGGTACATCTGTCTATTTCAACTGCAATTTGATGACCTTTCCATTAATCATAAAGGCTAGGCATCATAGAGGAAAGCTCATTAGAACAATTATTATGAAAGCAGAGGAAGCTACATTACGGGTACATCTGTCTATTTCAACTGTAATTTGATGAGACCTTTCCATTAATCATAAAGGCTAGGCATCATAGAGGAAAGCTCATCAGAACAATTATTATGAAAGCAGAGGGAAGCTACATTACGGTTGGCATCTGTCTATTTCTACTGTAATTTGATGAGACCTTTCCATTAATCATAAAGGCTAGGCATCATAGAGGAAAAGCTCATCAGAACAATTATTATGAAAGCAGAGGGAAGCTACATTACGGGTACATCTGTCTATTTCTACTGTAATTTGATGAGACCTTTCCATTAATCATGTTAAGCATCATAGAGGAAAGCTCATCAGAACAATTATTATGAAAGCAGAGGAAGCTACATTACGCGTACATCTGTCTATTTCTTACTGTAATTTGATGAGACCTTTCCATTAATCATAAAGGCTAGGCATCATAGAGGAAAGCTCATCAGAACAATTATTATGAAAGCAGAGGGAAGCTACATTACGGGTACATCTATTTCAACTGTAATTTGATGAGACCTTTCCATTAATCATAAAGGCTAGGCATCATAGAGGAAAGCCTATATCAGAACAATTATTATGAAAGCAGAGGGAAGCTACATTACGGGTACATCTGTCTATTTCAACTGTAATTTGATGAGACCTTTCCATTAACTGTTGCTAGGCATCATAGAGGAAAGCTCATCAGAACAATTATTATGAAAGCAGAGGAAGCTACATTACGGTTACATCTATTTCTACTGTAATTCTGATGACCTTTCCATTAATCATAAAGGCTAGGCATCATAGAGGAAAGCTCATCAGAACAATTATTATGAAAGCAGAGGGGAAGTTTACATTACGGTTACATCTGTCTATTTCTACTGTAATTTGATGAGACCTTTCCATTAATCATAAAGGCTAGGCATCATAGAGGAAAGCTCATCAGAACAATTATTATGAAAGCAGAGGGAAGCTACATTACGGGCACATCTGTCTATTTCAACTGTAATTTGATGAGACCTTTCCATTAATCATAAAGGTTGGTGGGGCATCATAGAGGAAAGCTCATCAGAACAATTATTATGAAAGCAGAGGGAAGCTACATGGTTACATCTGGGTTCATTTCAACTGTAATTTGATGAGACCTTCCATTAATCATAAAGGCTAGGCATCATGGAGGAAAGCTCATCAGAACAATTATTATGAAAGCAGAGGAAGCTACATTACGGTTACATCTGTCTATTTCTACTGCAATTTGACATGAGACCTTCCTCCATTAATCATAAAGGCTAGTGACTCTACAGAGGAAAGCTCATCAGAACAATTATTATGAAAGCAGAGGGAAGCTACATTACGGTTACATCTGTCTATTTCTACTGTAATTTGATGAGACCTTTCCATTAATCATAAACGCTAGGCATCATAGAGGAAAGCTCATCAGAACAATTATCATGAAAGCAGAGGGAAGCTACATTACGGGTACATCTGTCTATTTCTACTGTAATTTGATGAGACCTTTCCATTAATCATAAAGGCTAAGCATCATATAGAGGAAAGCTCATCAGAACAATTATTATGAAAGCAGAGGGAAGCTACATACGCGTACATCTGTCTATTTCTACTTTGGATGAGACCCTTTCCATTAATCATAAAGAAGACTGCAGAGGAAAGCTCATCAGAACAATTATTATGGAAAGCAGAGGAAGCAGCATTACGGGTACATCTGTCTATTTCTAATGTAATTTGATGACCTTTCCATTAATCATAAGGCTAGGCATCATAGAGGAAAGCTCATCAGAACAATTATTATGAAAGCAGAGGGAAGCTACATTACGGGTACATCTGTCTATTTTTACTGTAATTTGATGAGACCTTTCCATTAATCATAAAGGCTAAGCATCATAGAGGAAAGCTCATCAGAACAATTATTATGAAAGCAGAGGGAAGCTACATTACGCGTACATCATTCATTTCTACTGTAATTTGATGGAGACCTTTTCCATTAATCATAAAGGCTAGGGCATCATAGAGGAAAGCTCATCAGAACAATTATTATGAAAGCAGAGGGAAGCTACATTACGGGTACATCTGTCTATTTCAACTGTAATTTGATGAGACCTTTCCATTAATCATAAAGGCTAGGCATCATAGAGGAAAGCTCAGAACAATTATTATGAAAGCAGAGGGAAGCTACATTACGGGTACATCTCTCTATTTCAACTGTAATTTGATGAGACCTTTCCATTAATCATAAAGGCTAGGCATCATAGAGAAGCTCATCAGAACAATTATTATGAAAGGAGAGGAAGCTACATTACGGTTACATCTGTCTATTTCTACTGTAATTTGATGAGACCTTTCCATTAATCATAAAGGCTAGGCATCATAGAGGAAAGCTCATCAGAACAATTATTATGAAAGCAGAGGGAAGCTAAGACAATGGGTACATCTGTCTATTTCTACTGTAATTTGATGAGACCTTTCCATTAATCATAAAGGCTAAGCATCATAGAGAAAGCTCATCAGAACAATTATTATGAAAGCAGAGGGAAGCTACATTACGGGTACATCTGTCTATTTCAACTGCAATTTGATGAGACCTTTCCATTAATCATAAAGGCTAGCATCATAGAGGAAAGTCATCAGAACAATTATTATGGTGCCAGAGGGAAGCACATTGTTGTTACATCTGTCTATTTCTACTGTAATTTGATGAGACCTTTCCATTAATCATAAAGGCTAGGCATCATAGAGGAAAGCTCATCAGAACAATTATTATGAGCAGAGAGGGAAGCTACATTACGCGTGTACATCTGTCTATTTCTTACTGTAATTTGATGAGACTCCTTCATTAATCATAAGCATAGGCATCATAGAGGAAAGCTCATCAGAAATAATTATTATGGAAAGCAGAGGGAAGCTACATTACGGGTACATCTGTCTATTTCAACTGTAATTTGATGAGACCTTCAGCTTAATCATAAAAGGCTGTGCACTATGAGGAAAGCTCTATCACAATTATGAAAGCAGAGGGAAGCTACATTACGGGTACATCTGCTCATTTCAACTTGATGAGACCTTTCCATTAATCATAAAGGCTAGGCACTAGAGGAAAGCTCATTAGAACAATTATTATGAAAGCAGAGGGAAGCTACATTACGGTTACATCTGTCTATTTCAACTGTAAATTTGATGAGACCTTTCCATTAATCATAAAGGCTAGGCATCATAGAGGAAAGCTCATCAGAACAATTATTATGAAAGCAGAGGGAAGCTACATTACGGGTACATCTGTCTATTTCTACTGTAATTTGATGAGACCTTTCCATTAATCATAAAGGCTAGGGAAAATTTGAGGAAAGCTCATCAGAACAATTATTATGAAAGCAGAGGGAAGCTACATTACTTTTACATCTGTCTATTTCTACTGTAATTTCCTGATGAGACCTTTCCATTAATCATAAAGGCTAGGCATCATAGAGGAAAGCTCATCAGAACAATTATTATGAAAGCAGAGGGAAGCTACATTGTGGGTACATCTGTCTATTTCTACTGTAATTTGATGAGACCTTTCCATTAATCATAAAGGCTAGGCATCATAGAGGAAAGCTCACGCTCAATTATTATGAAAGTGAGAGGAAGCTACATTACGCGTACATCTGTCTATTTCTACTGTAATTTGGATGAGACCTTTCCTGACCAAGGGCGTTTAGTATCATAGAGGAAAGCTCATCAGAACAATTATTATGAAAGCAGAGGGAAGCTACATTACGCGTACATCTGTCTATTTCTACTGTAATTTGATGAGACCTTCTCCATTAATCATAAAGGCTAGGCATCATAGAGGAAAGCTCATCAGAACAATTATTATGAAAGCAGAGGAAGCCACATTACGCGTACATCTGTCTATTTATTTCTACTTAATTTGATATCTCTTCCATTAATCATAAAGGCTAGGCATCATAGAGGAAAGCTCATCAGAACAATTATTATGAAAGCAGAGGAAGCTACATTACGGGTACATCTGTCTAGCTCTACTGTAATTTGATGAGACCTTTCCATTAATCATAAAGGCTAAGATCATAGAGGAAAGCTCATCAGAACAATTATTATGCAGTTAGAGGGAAGCTACATTACGTACATTCAAAACTACTTACTGTATTTGATGAGACCTTTCCATTAATCATAAAGGCTAGGCATCATAGAGGAAAGCTCATTAGAACAATTATTATGAAAGCAGAGGGAAGCTACATTGATGAATAGTATCTGTCTATTTCAACTGTAATTTGATGAGACCTTCTCATTAATCATAAAAATAGCATCAGAGGAAAGTTTTATCAGGACAATTATTATGAAAAGCAGAGGGAAGCTAAGACACAAGTTACATCTGTCTATTTCAACTGTAATTTGATGGAGACCTTTCCATTAATCATAAAGGCTAGGCATCATAGAGTGGAAAGCTCATCAGAACAATTATTGAGAAAGCAGAGGAAGCTACATTACGTACATCTGTCTATTTCCTTTACTGTAATTTGATGAGACCTTTCCATTAATCATAAAGGCTAGGCATCATAGAGGAAAGCTCATCAGAACAATTATTATGAAAGCAGAGGGAAGCTACATTACGGTTACATCTGTCTATTTCTACTGTAATTTGATGAGACCTTTCCATTAATCATAAAGGCTAGGCATCAGAGGAAAGCTCATCAGAACAATTATCATGAAAGCAGAGGGAAGCTACATTACGGTTACATCTGCTCCAACTGTAATTTGATGAGACCTTTCCATTAATCATAAAGGCTAGGCATCATAGAGGAAAGCTCATCAGAACAGAATTATTATGAAAGCAGAGGGAAGCTACATTACGTACATCTGTCTATTTCTACTGTAATTTGATGAGACCTTTCCATTAATCATAAAGGCTAGGCATCATAGAGGAAAGCTCATCAGAACAATTATCATGAAAGCAGAGTGAAGCAAGCATTACGGTTACATCTGTCTATTTCTACTGTAATTTTGATGAGATCTTTCCATTTAATCATAAAGGCTAAGCATCATAGAGGAAAGCTCATCAGAACAATTATTATGAAAGC
>JBBBDQ010019636.1:0-12621 GCA_037127315.1 Ascarosepion bandense | reverse complement strand
AATAAACCAGACACCATAATACCACATTTTTACTTACCATTCTTACAACGTTCACCATAATACTTGCTGTTTTATGTTGTCCTACTTAACTCCCATATTTACAATGTCTGTGGAGGGCATGGGCAGAAAATAACAAATATTAAAATATCCCCAATGGTTTTATACAATGAATAAACGATATATACAAGTAACTAATTAAATCGTATTAGTAATAAAAGCCCCCACTACTTCAATGTGACAGCAAAGTCACTTCCCCGGACGAAAAATAATGCGTGGCTTTAGAAATATAATAGTGCCATATATCCGCTCAGCAATCACTCACACAATCACTCACACATTTAAACCTCATAACAAACGAAAAGCACACTTGAAAAATAACGAAAGACGCCACGCATCCACCGGAGAACTAACATTGCTTGTACCCATCCAAAGTGGGAAGGGAAGGGGGATTAAACTCAAGAAAAATAGGGGACAAAAAGAAAAAAGGGGGCCAATGCGCAATCATAACCTAGCTAAGTTAACAATGAATCAAAAAACAGAAAATCAAACTTTCCCTACACTAACCTAACAGGGACGGGGTGCACATGTTCTGCCCAGCACACCTAATATCCTGATGCCTAACCAGCATCAAACAACCACTCCAGGTCAGCACCTTTCACTCGACAGAAACGCGCAAGACTCACCCACCTTTTGCCGTTCAGATGGAGTGAGTCGTTTCTTTTCCGTCCTGATCTTGACTTTAAGCTGATGCTTAAAGAACAAGATCAGCTGGGAAGAGGTAAACTCTCTCATCAACAAGAATTCCCTCTGTCGCGTCGTCCAAATCACGATTCGCATAACACCTAGTAAGCAAAAGAGCACATAGTGCTCAGCCCTAGATAACGGAGGCACGACATTGCTACAAACAGAACTAGCCTCAAGGACAAAGAACTTTCCACGCAGGATACGAACCATGAGATCTTCAAGAAACTTACACAACGGAGCAACAACACTGCAGTGGAAGAAGGCATGTCTGACGGTTTCCGTCGACAGCCCACAACGCACGCAGGTTGATTTTGGTGTTAGGCCCGCTGCATGAAGCCTCTTGCCTACCCAGAGGGCCTTCCGGATCATCAGCCAGGTGAGCGATGCCTCATCGTTAGTGGAGACATTTCAACCCAGGCGCCCAAGGCCATATGGAGCGAGCCCTGCTTCGTAAGCCCGAGCTCGCCAATTAGTTCATCTTGGACGGCCCCCTAACTAACACCCGATATAATGCCCTAAGAGACAACGTTTGGCGTTGGAGAGGCCATCCGTAGCCCGTAAGAGAAACTGGAGCTCAAACGACATTCTTTATAGAAGGAGTGCCCGCCACGAGGAGTACGGCCGGCCTCCTCCTCCGACAAATGCACACTTCAAGGATGGAAGGTGCCTTATGGACGTCCTCTTGAACGAGGCCGCTATTCTCATCCGCCAGCATACACATTCGATCCAGGAATCTAATGCGAAGCGTGTGTTGACGGATCTCAACGCTAGGCATGCCCAGACCGCCCTCAGAAGGATGAAGGCAACAGATCTCGCGACGCACCTTGGGAGACTTGCCTTCTCCCCAAAGGAAGGAGAACAAGAGCTGTATTAGTCCCAAACGAATGGCACACGGGAGAGGAAGTACGGAAAGTCGGTAAAGGAGAATCGGGTAGAGTGCGAGGCACATACTTCCGCCCTCCCCTTTAAGGAAAGATTCCTCCGAGTCCACAGACGAACTGCGCCCTCGGCCTTCTCTCGAACCTCCGACCAATTCATTTCCAACTGGAGATCAGGACCGAAAAAGACGCCGAGAATCTTGATCGGCCCGTCCGTCCAGAGGAAAGGTCCGGGAAGAGAAACTCCCTTCCACGCACCCAATCGCAAGCCAACAGACTTATCGCGATTGATCTTGGCCCCTGTCACCGTCTCATAGCATCTGATTTCTTTGCTGACTTCGTCAATCTCGGCTTTGCTCGACACAAAAACCGAAACGTCGTCAGCATAGGCGGAGTACCTGGCCGAGGTGGTAGCACCAGGTAGGGAAATTCCGCGAAGGACCGATTCGCCTTTAACTTGCGAAGGAAAGGTTCCAACGCAAGAACGTACAGCAAGGGCGAAAGTGGACAACCTTGACGAATGGAGCGAGATAATGTGAAGGGCTTCGATCTTACCCCATTCACTTCCACCAGCGCACCGGGGACTCATACAGCAGTCGGATCCAGGAGCGAAAGTACGGCCCGAAACCGGCGGCGGAAAGGACAGATTCCAAGAAGCGATGGTCAACCCTATCGAATGCCTTGGACTGATCCAAATTGATCAGCGCGGCTTCGGTGTCGGTTTTCTCGATGATCAGGGCGGCACCAAATGAAGGCTGTCCTGAATAGTCCTGCCCTTCACAGCACAAGTCTGCTCGGGGCCAATCAGACTAGAGAGGACAGCCTGCAAACGGCCGGCCAAGATCTTGGCAAAAAATCTTTAAGTCAGTATTTAACATCGTTAAAGGCCGATAATTATCTATGCCACCCCACCGCTCTTGCTCTTGCGAAGCAACTTGATTACACCCCTGGTGAAGCGTCGAGGCATAGACCCCTGCTTCATCCAGTTGTTATAAACAAGAGCCAGCAGAGGAACAAGAACGGACGACTGCCTCAAGTACAGTTCGTAGGGAAGACCATCCAATCCTGGAGTTTTGTCCCGGCCAACCAATTTCAGCGCATCCCAGACTCTGTTATGGGCCCCTCGCACCTAAAGCCGTTTCCAGCCGCCGAGAGGCGGGGAAAGTCAGCCAAATAGGTGTCGAACTGAGCAGAGCTCAGACCGGGCTCCTTGGTGAAAAGATCCTGGAAGTAATCCCGAAAAGCTCCACATATACCCACGTCTGTAGTCACGGTACGACCATCCGGCAATGTGATGTCCTTGATATGCCGATTGGCTGCTTGCCTAGCTTCCTCTGCACGCAATTCTGCGGCCATATTCGTTGCCTCAGAAGACATTCTTTTTAACCTAGCCCTAACTACCAGAGCTTGATCCTTCTTGATAAGCAAGGAGGCTGTTTCCGGCCCTAGCTAAGGCTACGTCCCCACTATTACGGGATTTAACTGCCCGATCAACTTTTTCTCTAACGTCGTTTGCGCCGCTAAATTAGCTAAGGTGAGCCGACGGCTATAGTCGGCAGCAAACGACTTAATTTTGGATTTAAGTGTGTCCCACCACTTATTCCCAACCACAGCCCCCGTCAGTTCCCGCTTTATAAAGTTAGTAAAAGCTGGTGCTGGAAATCTTGGCTATCAAATAATGACGCGTTCAATTTCCAGTAGCCAGCCAACTTAACCTTAGGCTTATCTAAGTTTACACGAACCCGACGAGCCTATGATCCGTGTAAACTATGGAATGGAAACTTGGACAACCTTAAGAGCCCTACGTCGACTCTCCTAACTAGACTCGGTCGAGGTAGCTTGCGCGTACCTTCGAATCCGAGCTGCCCCCTATTAGTCCAAGTCCACACTACCTCCTCCTGGTGGAACGATTTGGTATTTATCGACAAGATCATTCCTGTCGAGAAATTCCCGAAATGGTTTCACATCCGGGTTGTTAGTACCCGATCTTCTCCTCTATCCGATCTTTCTCAGGGTCAAGGACGGCATTCCAATCCCCCGCTAAAATTACCCGCCTCGATGTTCCAAAGAACGATTCGAGCTGCCGAAACAAAGCAGGACGTTTCCCTATGGACATTGGGCGCATAAACCCCAATGAGCCGAAAAGACTTCTCCTTTATGGTAATATCCAGCACACAAATCCTGCCCGCTGGATCCGCGAAGACAAGCGTACACGCCGCACCCAATGACTTGCTCACTAGCCAAGAAACTCCTCTAGAACGACCATCAAAACATGCTGAATAGAGATCGTAATCCCTAGACAGAATGCCCTCATAGTCGCCAGCTAAAAACCGGGTTTCCTGTAGACAACAAACATCAACCCCGAGGCGCTGGAGATCATGAGTGAGTCTCACCCTCCGAGACTCAGACCTCAGCCCCCGGGCATTCATACTTGCTAACCATAAAGCCATTGTGAAGCATAATTAGAGTTGGGGTCCTGACAGAACATGGACGGGGAAAGGATGCCGACAGCCTCTCCCACAGATCCTTTGCCCATCTCTTTGTCAATAGAGCCGTCACGGGAGAGGCCACCAACATCCCAGGGGAATGTTAGTTTTAAAGCTCTGTACAGGGAGGGGTGAACCAAAATTGGGACCCGTCCTACACAGAATTCTTTGGCTTTCTCCAAGACTTCCCCTTCCTTGCAGACGATCGGTGGAGACATTTTTATATTTTTTTTCTGCTTCCAACAGCATGTCCCACACTTTGGCTGTCCCAGTCCCAGATCGAACCACTGTAAGCAGGCGTTGCGCCTCTGGGAAGTTGGTGGGAATTTCCACGTCTTTCTCCTTGCATTTCTTCATTGCAAGGAGAATTTTTAACTTACTTATTCTATTGCCAAAGTTCTTTGGCTCTTTCTTCTTGGGCATATGTAATGGTATACATCCTTGCCCAATAAATGAGGCGCTTTGGTTGATTTTTTCCCTCGCCTCTCTGTCTTCTAAGGTGGGACTCCTATGCCTCTTCGCCGGCGGAGGTAATTTTTTCTTGGGGGAAGGACTGGGAGATGGTTGGGAGGGGATACGGAAAGGGCTGGGTTCCCTACTAAGAGGGGTGATTTTTCTGGGCGAGGGTTGAGCTGACTTGACTTTCTTTTCGATTTTCTTTTATCGGGAGAGGATGGGGCAGAGGCCGATGGGCAGGGTGGACGATGTGCCAGCTGTTTTTTTTGGTCCTCTGAGGGACGAAATGGGCGCTTCTCCAGCATATGCTTTAGCTGTTTTATTTTTTTTTGGAATTTTTCATACCCTGGGTCGTAAGCCCTCCTGAGGTCTTCCAATTTAGGGGGCCGACCAGGCCGAGGCATCGCCCTTCTTGCTGGTGGAGGGGAGTGGGGCTGTTTGTGCCTATGGTCTTAGGACTTCGGGGACCGAGGTTCCGCAGCTTGGCGTTTCCCCCCTGGCCCTACCAACAACCAGCCACTCCCCCTTTTCCTTCTCCATGGCTGCACTAGCAGTTGGCGAAGGTTTTCCGGGGTGAGGGAACTTTTATTCCCAACCGGGGAACTAGCTCACCGGTCCTGGATGTTGGCATGCCCACTACAGGCGAGACAGATGTAACAGAAGCGGCCAGAGGGGGATTTTGGTCTTTTGGAGCCTGGCTTCCAGAGGCCTTCTTCTCTGGGCAGGAGGAGGAGAGGTGACCAGTCTCCCACACCTCCAGCATTTTGGCTTGCGGCCGGCCACGATTACCGGCAAGCTCAGGCCTCTACGTCAAGACAGTTGGGGATGGTCTGGAAGGCGTGGCGGTCGATCATTAAATCAAAAGACCATCCCCCGGTCAGGTCCTCGCAGGAGGCATCTAAAATTTCGCCGAACTGCGAAAAGTACGCAGCAAGATGCTCCCCGATGACCTTGAGAGGAACCTCATATACTGCTACCCTGGTCCTTCTTTTGCCTTCGTACTCTGTGCGGAAGATGTAATCATCCGTTATTAGGTCTTCTCTGGCTATTTTCAGGCAATCCTCTGGTGGGTAGCAGCACGTCCCACATGAAGGCCCGCACCTTTCACTATCCTTAAGGGCTTTACCTCCTTTGACCTCAGTGTTTGGATCACTGCGTCTTTCGTGCTGCGACAAATTTTGCGCGTACGCTTGTCCACCACGAAGACTGACACTATTCTTTTTCCAATCTTCTTTAATTCTTGGGGATCCTCCAAGAGCCCACCTTCTACGACAAGGTGTGCGTAGCTCTTAGCTCTCTCCAAGAACTCTGCCAGATTGATCGTGCATTTCGGAGGGACTTCCAGCCACAGGGCGATTCCCCCGGCCTCATCATCTTTCGTTGTCTTGTTTACCTTTTTTTCTTTATCATTTTCATCTTCATTTGATTGACCATTATCGGCCATCTTTTTTGGATTTGGGTCGGTATAAGTTTTTCATCCTTCTCTTTTGTAGGAAGGGAGGAAACGCCTCATCATTTTTATCTGGAGGTTTCTTCCTGTTGGCCGAATGAGTTTTTTTTTATAGACCGACTACTGTCGGCCATTTTGAAATTTTAAACTCAGCTCAGTTGTTTTTTTTTGTTTTTTTTCCAAACTATTTAAAAGTGTTGAGGTGGGAGAAAGCGGGAGCAAAATGGAAAAAATTCACAAAGTAAACTTTTAAGGACAAGATAACGGTTTTACCACAAGAATAAGCCCCGAAGGATTTAAGAAAATAATAACAAATCAGCCAATGACGGCAAGCAAAAATTACAAAACTGGTAAATTAAAACTAGCCTTAACGGCCACAAATAAACTTCAAGAAAAAATTGCCTTAAAAAGGCAAGAAACAGCCTCGTGAGAGGTTTAATAAACTATCAGTTAAACAAATTTATACAATAAACTAAACAAATTACAATTACACAAGGGAAAAAAATAAAACAAACAGAAACTAAGGGTAGCCTAAACGGCTACTCCCGACAAGGAAAATAGGGGAGGGGCTAAAATTAAATTTAAGCGGTTAAACTACACTTTACAAAAAGAATTAACAAAAAAAGACAACGATTAAACTTTACAAATGTACAATTAAATTAAATGCAAAAAAAAAATACAAAAAAACAAACAAACAAAAGCGAAAAGCCCCTAACGGCGACTTCCGCAAAAGAAAAACTGGGGGAGGGCTGAAAAAAGAAAAGTTACTGTGGAAGAAAAAATAAAAAAATCAGCTAATTTTTCAGATTCTTGGTCAAAATGGACAGTTACTATTAAAAAAATATAAATATGGCACTTAAGGCCAAACAGATACTGAAAAGAAAGAAAAAGAAACAAAAAAATAAATTCAAAACGGCCGACCTAAATAAAACAAATATGGCCGCCAAAAATACGAAAATAAACAACAAAAAAGCTAGAAGAATAAAAAGAAAAGATCAAAATAAATAAACGAAAAAGAAAATAAAGAAAATAAAAAATAAACTTATCTATACAAAAAGGTCCTTTCTTTTTAAAATGAAGTAATTTCAAATAAGTGATTAAAGTTTGTGTTTTTTTTGATTCCAACAAAAGTCAGACACTCGCCAAACCAAGGTCAGGTAAGTCGGAAATGAACACGCAAGTCAAAAAAGAACTCCGATGAACTCGTATTTATTTTCGTACGAATACAAAAAATGTGGCACAAGGCCGAAATTGGGGATGGGGAAGGCTGGTCATCATCTGTCCTAGTTTAACTTAGCTATTCACTCTCGTCGACCCTGACACACTTACAATAACCCGGACACCATAATACCACATTTTTACTTACCATTCTTACCACGATCACCATAATACCTCTGCTGCTCTATGTTGTCCTACTTAACTCCCATATTTACAATGTTCAGTGGAGGCATGGGCAGAAAATAACAACATTAAAATATCCCCAATGGTTTTATACAATGAATAAATAATATATACAAAACTAAATAAAATCGTATTAGTAATTAAAGCCCCCCACTACTCTAATATTGTGACAGCAAAATCACTTCTCCGGACGAAAAATAATGCGTGGCTTAAAGAATATAATGACTACATTTATCCAATCAGCAGTTACTCACACAATCACTCACACATTTAAACACCATAACAAAAAAACGAAAAGCACTCTTGAAAATAACGAAAGTCGCCACGCATCCACCGGAGAACTAACATTGTTGAACACCTAAAGTGGGAAGGATGGGGGATTAAAACTAAAGGAAAACTGGGGACAAAAGAAAAAGGGGCCAATGAGCAATCATAACTCTGTTAAGTTAACATTAAATTAGAAACAGAAAAATCAAAATTTACCTATTCTAACCTAACACGGAAGGGGTAATATGTTCTGCCCAGCACACCCAATATCCTGATGCCTAACCAGCATCAAACAACCACTCCAGGTCAGCACCTTTCACTCGACAGAATCGCGCAAGACTCACCCACCTTTTGCCAAATTCAGATGGGAGGAGTCGTTTCCTTTTCCGTCCTGATCTTGACTTTAAGCTGATGCTTAAAGAACAAGATCAGTTGGGAAGAGGTAACTCTCTCATCACCATAGAATTCCTTTCTGTCGCGTCGTCCAAATCACGATTCGCATAACACCTAGTAAGCAAAAGAGCACATAGTGCTCAGCCCTAGATAACGGAGGCACGACATTGCTACAAACAGAACTAGCCCCCAAGGGACAAAGAACTTTCCACGAAGGATACGAACCATGAGATCTTCAAGAAACTTACACAACGGAGCAACAACACTGCAGTGGAAGAAGGCATGTTCGACGGTTTCCCGTCGACAGCCCACAACGCACGCAGGTTGATTTTGGTGTTAGGCCCGCTGCATGAAGCCTTCAGCCTACCCAGAGGGCCTTCTGATCATCAGCTAGGTGAGTGATGCCTCATCGTTAGTGAGACATTTCAACCCAGGCGCCCAAGGCCATATGGAGCGAGCCTCCTGCTCTCGTAAGCCCGAGCTTCGCCAATTAGTTCATCTTGAACGGCCCCCTAACTAACACCCGATATAATGCCCTAAGAGACAACGCTTGGGCGTTGGAGTACGAGGCCATCCGTAGCCCGTAAGAGAAACTGAGAGCCAAACGACATTCTTTATAGAAGGAGCATTCGCCACGAGGAGTACGGCCGGCCTCCTCCTCCGACAAATGCACACTTCTGCCGATGGAAAGTTTTATGGACGTCCTCTTGAACGAGGCCGCTGTTCTCATCCGCTAGCATACACATTCGATCCAGGAATCTAATGCGAAGCGTGTTGACGGATCTCAACGCTAGGCATGCCCAGACCGCCCTCAGAAGGATGAAGGTGACAGATCTCAAGGGACGCACCTGGGAGACTTGCCTTCTCCCCAAAGGAAGGAGAACAAGAGCTGTATTAGTTCCAAACGAATGGCACACGGGAGAGGAAGTACGGAAAGCCGGTAAAGGAGAATCGGGTAGATGTGCGAGGCACATACTTCCGCCCTCCCCTTTAAGGAAAGATTCCTCCGAGTCCACAGACGAACTGCGCCCTCGGTCTTCTCTCGAACTCCTCCGACTACATATTTCCAACTGGAGATCAGACCGAAAAAGACGCCGAGAATCTTGATCGGCCTGTCCACAGAGGAAAGGTCCGGGAAGAGAAACTCCTTCACGCACCCAATCGCAAGCCAACAGACTTATCGCGATTGATCTTGGCCCTTGTCACCGTCTCATAGCATCTGATTTCTTTGCTGACTTCGTCAATCTCGGCTTTGCTCGACACAAAAACCGAAACGTCGTCAGCATAGGCGGAGTACCTGGCCGAGGTGGTAGCACCAGGCACGGAAATTCCGCGAAGGACCGATTCGTTCGTAACTTGCGAAGGAAAGGTTCCAACGCAAGAACGTACAGCAAGGGCGAAAAGTGGACAACCTTGACGAATGGAGCGAGATAATGTGAAGGGCTTGATCTTACCCTATTCACTTTCCACCAGCGCACCGGGGACTCCATACAGCAGTCGGATCCAGGAGCGAAAGTACGGCCTCGAAACCGGCGGCGGAAAGGACAGATTCCAAGAAGCGATGGTCAACCCTATCGAATGCCTTGGACTGATCCAAATTGATCAGCGCGGCTTCGGTGTCGGTTTTCTCGATGATCAGGCGTACCAAATGAAGGTTGTCCTGGAATAGTCCTGCCTCACAGCACAAGTCTGCTCGGGGCCAATCAGACTAGAGAGGACAGCCTGCAAACGGCCGGCCAAGATCCTGGCAAAAAATTCCTAAGTCAGTATTTAACATCGTTAAAGGCCGATAATTATCTATGCCACCCCCACCGCTCTTGCTCTTGCGAAGCAACTTGATTACACCCCTGGTGAAGCGTCGAGGTATAGACCCCTGCTTCATCCAGTTGTTATAAACAAGAGCCAGCAGAGGAACAAGAACGGACGACTGCCTCAAGTACAGTTCGTAGGGAAGACCATCCAATCCTGGAGTTTTGTCCCGGCCAACCAATTTCAGCGCATCCCAGATTTCGACTCTGTTATGGGCCCTCGCACCTAGCCGCTTCAGCCGCCGAGAGGCGGGGAAAGTCAGCCAAATAGGTGTCGAACTGAGCAGAGCTCAGACCGGGCTCCCTGGTGAAAAGATCCTGGAAGTAATCCCGAAAAGCTCCACATATACCCACGTCTGTAGTCACGGTACGACCATCCGGGCAATGTGATGTCCTTGATATGCCGATTGGCTGCTTGCCTAGCTTCCCTGCACGCAATTCTGCGGCCATATTCGTTGCCTCAGAAGACATTCTTTTTAACCTAGCCCTAACTACCAGAGCTTGATCCTTCTGGATAAGCAAGGAGGCCAGCTCGGCCCTAGCTAAGGCTACGTCCCCACTATTACGGGATTTAACTGCCCGATCAACTTTTTTTCTCTAACGTCGTTTATGCCGCTAAATTAGCTAAGTTGGCACTGACGGCTATAGTCGGCAGCAAACGACCTAATTTGATTTAAGTGTGTCCCACCACTTATTCCCAACCACAGCCCCCGTCAGTTCCCGCTTTAGTGTTAGTAAAAGCTGGTGCTGGAAATCTTGGCTATCAAATAATGACGCGTTCAATTTCCTGTGCAGCCAGCCAACTTAACCTTAGCTTATCTAAGTTTACACGAACCCGGACGAGCCTATGATCCGTGTAAACTATGGAATGGAAACTTGGACAACCTAAGAGCCCTACGTCGACTCTCCTAACTAGACTCGGTCGAGTGTACGGTGCGTACCTTCGAATCCGAGCTGCCCCTATTAGTCCAAGTCCACACTACCTCCCGGGGGTGTTCATTTCGGTATTTATCGACAAGATCATTCCTGTCGAGAAATTCCCGAAATGGTTTCACATCCGGGTTGTTAGTACCCGATCTTTCTCCTATCCGATCTTTCTCAGGGTCAAGGACGGCATTCCAATCCCCCGCTAAATTACCCGCCTCGATGTTCCAAAGAACGACTCGAGCTGCCGAAACAAAGCAGGACGCTCCCTATGGACATTGGGCGCATAAACCCCAATGAGCCGAAAAGACTTCTCCTTTATGGTAATATCCAGCACACAAATCCCGCCCGCTGGATCCGCGAAGACAAGCGTACACGCCGCACCCAATGACTTGCTCACTAGCCAAGAAACTCCTCTAGAACGACCATCAAAACATGCTGAATAGAGATCGTAATCCCTAGACAGAATGCCCTCATAGTCGCCAGCTAAACCGGGTTTCCTGTAGACAACAAACATCAACCCCGAGGCGCTGGAGATCATGAGTGAGTCTCAATCTCCGAGACCAGACCTCAGCCCCCGGGCATTCATACTTGCTAACCATAAAGCCATTGTGAAGCATAATTAGAGTTGGGGTCCTGGACAGAACATGGACGGGGAAAGGATGCCGACAGCCTCTCCCATAGATCCTTTGCCCATCTCTTTGTCAATAGAGCCGTCACGGGAGAGGCCACCAACATCCCAGGGGAATGTTAGTTTTAAAGCTCTGGTAATAGAGGGGTGAACCAAAATTGGGACCCGTCCTACACAGAATTCTTTGGCTTTCTCCAAGACTTCCCTTCCTTGCAGACGATCGGTGGAGACATTTTTATATTTTTTTCTGCTTCCAACAGCATGTCCCACACTTTGCTGTCCCAGTCCCAGATCGAACCACTGTAAGCAGGCGTTGCGCCTCTGGGAAGTTGGAGGGAATTTCAATGTCTTTCTCCTTGCATTTCTTCATTGCAAGGAGAATTTTTAACTTACTTATTCTATTGCCAGTTCTTTGGCTCTTTCTTCTTGGGCATGGGAAACTTGCACACATCCTGCCTTATAATAAATGAGGCGCTTTGGTTGATTTTTTCCCTCGCCTCTCTGTCTTCTAAGGTGGGACCCTATGCCTCTTCGCCGGCGGAGGTAATTTTTTCTTGGGGGAAGGACTGGGAGATGGTTGGGAGGGGATACGAAAGGGCTGGGTTCCCTACTAAGAGGGGTGATTTTTCTGGGCGAGGGCTGAGCTGACTTGACTTTCTTTTTCGATTTTCTTTATCGGGAGAGGATGGGGCAGAGGCCGATGGGCAGGGTGGACGATGTGCCAGCTGTTTTTTTTGGTCCTCTGGAGGGACGAAATGGGCGCTTCTCCAGCATATGCTTTAGCTGTTTTATTTTTTGGAATTTTTCATACCCTGGGTCGTAAGCCCTCCTGAGGTCTTCCAATTTAGGGCCGACCAGGCTGAGGCATCGCCCTTCTTGCTGGTGGAGGGGAGTGGGGCTGTTTGTGCCTATGGTCTTAGGAGCTTCCGGGGACCGAGGTTCCGCAGGCTTGGCGCTTCCCCCTGGCCCTACCAACAACCAGCCATCTCCCCTCTTTCCTTCTCCATGGCTGCACTAGCAGTTGGCGAAGGTTTTCCGGGGGGGTGAGGGAACTTTTATTCCCAACCGGGGGAACTAGCTCACCGGTCCTGATGTGCTGGCATGCCCACTACAGGCGAGACAGATGTAACAGAAGCGGCCGAGGGGGGATTTGGTCTTTTGGAGCCTGGCTTCCAGAGGCCTT
>JBBBDQ010019633.1:0-11189 GCA_037127315.1 Ascarosepion bandense | reverse complement strand
TGAGTTAGAATTTGCGATGAATTTATCATTTCTTGGGGTGAGTTAGAATTTGCGATGAATTTATCATTTCTTGGGGTGAGTTAGAATTTGCGATGAATTTATCATTTCTTGGGGTTAAGAATTTGCGATGAATTTATCATTTCTTGGGGTGAGTTAAATTTAAGATGAATTTATCATTTCTTGGGGTGAGTTAGAATTTGCGATGAATTTATCATTTCTTGGGGTGAGTTAGCATTTGCGATGAATTTATCATTTCTTGGGGTGAGTTAGAATTTGCGATGAATTTATCATTTCTTGGGAGTGAGTTAGAAGTTGCGATGAATTTATCATTTCTTGGGGTGAGTTAGAATTTGCGATGAATTTATCATTTCTTGGAGTGAGTTAGAATTTGCGATGAATTCATCATTTCTTGGAGTGAGTTAGAATTTGCGATGAATTTATCATTTCTTAGGGTGAGTTAGAATTTGCGATGAATTTATCATTTCTTGGGAGTGAGTTAGAATTTGCGATGAATTTATCATTTCTTAGGGTGAGTTAGAATTTGCGATGAATTTATCATTTCTTGGGGAGTAGAGTTAGGGTTACGATGAATTTATCATTTCTTGGGGTAGAGTTAGAATTTAAGATGAATTTATCATTTCTTGGGGTGAGTTAGAATTTGCGATGAATTTATCATTTCTTGGGGTGAGTTAGAATTTGCGATGAATTTATCATTTCTTGGGGTGAGTTAGAGAGATTTGCGATGAATTTATCATTTCTTGGGTGAGTTAGAATTTGCGATGAATTTATCATTTCTTGGGGTGAGTTAGAATTTGCGATGAATTTATCATTTCTTGAGGTGAGTTAGATTGCGATGAATTTATCATTTCTTGGGGTGAGTTAAATTTACTTGATGAATTTATCATTTCTTGGGGTGAGTTAGAATTTGCGATGAATTTATCATTTCTTGGGGTGAGTTAGAATTTGCGATGAATTCTCCATTTCTTGGAGTGAGTTAAATTTGCGATGAATTCATCATTTCTTGGATGAGTTAGAATTTGCGATGAATTTATCATTTCTTGGGGTGAGTTAAATTTGCGATGAATTTATCATTTCTTGGGGTGAGTTAGAATTTGCGATGAATTTATCATTTCTTGGGGTGAGTTAGAATTTGCGATGAATTTATCATTTCTTGGGAGTGAGTTAGAATTTAGATGAATTTTATCATTTCTTGGAGTGAGTTAGAATTTGCGATGAATTTATCATTTCTTGGGTAGGTTAGAATTTACGATGAATTTATCATTTCTTGGGGTGAGTTAGAATTTGCGATGAATTTATCATTTCTTGGGGTGAGTTAGAATTTGCGATGAATTTATCATTTCTTGGGGTGAGTTAGAATTTGCGATGAATTTATCATTTCTTGGGGTGGAGTTAGAATTTGCGATGATGAATTTATCCTCATTTCTTGGGGTGAGTTAGAATTTGCGATGAATTTATCATTTCTTAGGAGTGAGTTAAATTTCTTGATGAATTTATCATTTCTTGGGGTGAGTTAAATTTGCGATGAATTTATCATTTCTTGGGGTGAGTTAGAATTTGCGATGAATTTATCATTTCTTGGGGTGAGTTAGAATTTGCGATGAATTTATCATTTCTTGAATTGAGTTAGAATTTGCGATGAATTCATCATTTCTTGGAGTGAGTTAGAATTTGCGATGAATTTATCCATTTCTTGGGGTGAGTTAGAATTTGCGATGAATTTATCATTTCTTGGGGTGAGTTAGAATTTGCGATGAATTTATCATTTCTTGGGGTGAGTTAAATTTGCGATGAATTTATCATTTCTTGGGGTGAGTTAGAATTTGCGATGAATTTATCATTTCTTGGAGTGAGTTAGAATTTGCGATGAATTTATCATTTCTTGGGGTGAGTTAGAATTTGCGATGAATTTATCATTTCTTGGAGTGAGTTTGAATTTGCGATGAATTTATCATTTCTTGGAGTGAGTTAGAATTTGCGATGAATTTATCATTTCTTGGGGTGAGTTAGTTTTTGCGATGAATTTATCATTTCTTGGGGTGAGTTAGAATTTGCGATGAATTTATCATTTCTTGGGAGTCAGTTAAATTTGCGATGAATTTATCATTTCTTGGGTGAGTTAGAATTTGCGATGAATTTATCATTTCTTGGGGTGAGTTAGAATTTGCGATGAATTTATCATTTCTTGGGTGAGTTAGAATTTGCGATGAATTTATCATTTTGATGAGTTAGAATTTGCGATGAATTTATCATTTCTTGGGGTGAGTTAGAATTTGCGATGAATTTATCATTTCTTGGGGTGAGTTAGAATTTGCGATGAATTTATCATTTCTTGGAGTGAGTTAGAATTTGCGATGAATTTATCATTTCTTGGGGTGAGTTAGAATTTGCGATGAATTTATCATTTCTTAGGAGTGAGTTAGAATTTGCGATGAATTTATCATTTCTTGGAGTGAGTTAGAATTTGCGATGAATTTATCATTTCTTGGGGTGAGTTAGAATTTGCGATGAATTTATCATTTCTTGGGGTGAGTTAGAATTTGCGATGAATTTATCATTTCTTGGGTGAGTTAGAATTTGCGATGAATTTATCATTTCTTGGAGTGAGTTAGAATTTGCGATGAAATTTATCATTTCTTGGGAGTGAGTTAGAATTTGCGATGAATTTATCATTTCTTGGAGTGAGTTAGAATTTCATTGAATTTATCATTTCTTGGAGTGAGTTAGAATTTGCGATGAATTTATCATTTCTTGAGTGAGTTAGAATTTAAGTGAATTTATCATTTCTTGGGGTGAGTTAGAATTTGCGATGAATTCATCATTTCTTGGGGTGAGTTAGAATTTGCGATGAATTTATCATTTCTTGGGGTGAGTTAGAATTTGCGATGAATTTATCCATTTCTTGAGATGAGTTAGAATTTGCGATGAATTTATCATTTCTTGGAGTGAGTTAGAATTTGCGATGAATTTATCATTTCTTGAGGTGAGTTAGAATTTGCGATGAATTTATCATTTCTTGGAGTGAGTTAGAATTTGCAATGAATTTATCATTTCTTGGAGTGAGTTAGAATTTGCAATGAATTTATCATTTCTTGGAGTGGATTAGAATTTGCGATGAATTTATCATTTCTTGGGGTGAGTTAGAATTTGCGATGAATTTTATCATTTCTTGGAGTGAGTTAGAATTTACGATGAATTTATCATTTCTTGAGTGAGTTAGAATTTGCGATGAATTTATCATTTCTTGAGTGAGTTAGAATTTGCGATGAATTTATCATTTCTTGGAGTGAGTTAGAATTTGCGATGAATTTATCATTTCTTGGGGTGAGTTAGAATTTGCGATGAATTTATCATTTCTTGGAGTGAGTTAGAATTTACGTGAATTTATCATTTCTTGGGAGTAATTAGAATTTGCGATGAATTTATCATTTCTTGTGGTGAGTTAGAATTTGCAATGAAATTTATCATTTCTTGGAGTGAGTTAGAATTTGCAATGAATTTATCATTTCTTGGAGTGAGTTAGAATTTGCGATGAATTTATCATTTCTTGGGGTGAGTTAGAATTTGCGATGAATTTATCATTTCTTGGATGAGTTAAATTTGCGATGAATTTATCATTTCTTGGGGGTGAGTTAGAATTTGCGATGAATTTATCATTTCTTGGAGTGAGTTAGAATTTGCAATGAATTTATCATTTCTTGGAGTGAGTTTAAATTTGCAATGAATTTATCATTTCTTGGGGTGAGTTAGAATTTGCGATGAATTTATCATTTCTTGGAGTGAGTTAGAATTTGCGATGAATTTATCATTTCTTGGGAGTGAGTTAGAATTTGCGATGATTTGCACTCATTTCTTGGGTGAGTTAGAATTTGCAATGAATTTATCATTTCTTGGAGTGGGTTAGAATTTGCGATGAATTTATCATTTCTTGAGTGAGTTAGAATTTGCAATGAATTTATCATTTCTTGGAGTGAGTTGGGAATTTGCAATGAATTTATCATTTCTTGGAGTGAGTCCAAATTTTGCAATGAATTTATCATTTCTTGGGGTGAGTTAGAATTTGCGATGAATTTATCATTTCTTGGAGTGAGTTAGAATTTCGATGAATTCATCATTTCTTGGGTGAGTTAGAATTTGCGATGAATTTATCATTTCTTGGGGTGTTTAAATTTGCGATGAATTTTATCATTCTTGGGGTAGGTGGATTGCGATGAATTTATCATTTCTTGGGGTGAGTTAGAATTTGCGATGAATTTATCATTTCTTGGGGTGAGTTAGAATTTGCGATATTTATCATTTCTTGGGTGAGTTAGAATTTGCGATGAATTTATCATTTCTTGGGGTGAGTTAAATTTCATGATGAATTTATCATTTCTTGGGGTGAGGTTAAATTTGCGATGAATTTATCATTTCTTGGGGTGAGTTAGAATTTGCGATGAATTTATCATTTCTTGGGGTGAGTTAGAATTTGCGATGAATTTATCATTTCTTGGGGTGAGTTTAGAATTTGCGATGAATTTATCATTTCTTGGGGTGAGTTAGAATTTGCGATGAATTTATCATTTCTTGGGAGTGAGTTAGAATTTGCGATGAATTTATCATTCTTGGGGTGAGTTAGAATTTGCGATGAATTTATCTCATTTCTTGGGGTGAGTTAGAATTTGCGATGAATTTATCATTTCTTGGAGTGAGTTAGAATTTGCGATGAATTCATCATTTCTTGGAGTGAGTTAGAATTTGCGATGATTTATCATTTCTTGGGGTGAGTTAGAATTTGCGATGAATTTATCATTTCTTGGGGGGTGAGTTAGAATTTGCGGTGATTATCATTTCTTGGGGTGAGTTAGAATTTGCGATGAATTTATCATTTCTTGGGTTGAGTTAAATTTACTGATGAATTTATCATTTCTTGGAGTGAGTTAGAATTTGCGATGAATTTATCATTTCTTGGGAGTGATTAGAATTTGCGATGAATTTATCATTTCTTGGAGTGAGTTTGAATTTGCGATAGATTTATCATTTCTTGGAGTGAGTTAGAATTTGCGATGAATTTATCATTTCTTGGGGTAGGTTAGTTTTTGCGATGAATTTATCATTTCTTGGGGTGAGTTAGAATTTGCGATGAATTTATCATTTCTTGAGGTGAGTTAGAATTTGCGATGAATTTATCATTTCTTGGAGTGAGTTAGAATTTGCGATGAATTTATCATTTCTTGGGGTAGGTTAGAATTTGCGATGAATTTATCATTTCTTGGAAGTGAGTTAGAATTTGCGATGAATTTATCATTTCTTGGGGTGAGTTAAATTTGCGATGAATTTATCATTTCTTGGGGTGAGAGTTAGAATTTACTTGGAAGTGAATTTATCCATTTTCTTGGGAGTGAGTTAGAATTTGCGATGAATTTATCATTTCTTGAGTGGTTAGAATTTGCGATGAATTTATCATTTCTTGGGGTGAGTTAAATTTGCGATGAATTTATCATTTCTTGGAGTGAGTTAGAATTTGCGATGAATTTATCATTTCTTGAGGTGAGTTAGAATTTGCGATGAATTTATCATTTCTTAGGGTGAGTTAGAATTTGCGATGAATTTATCATTTCTTGGGGTGAGTTAGAATTTGCGATGAATTTATCATTTCTTGGAGTGAGTTAGAATTTGCGATGAATTTATCATTTCTTGAGTGAGTTAGAATTTGCGATGAATTTATCATTTCTTGGGGTGAGTTAGAATTTGCGATGAATTTATCATTTCTTGGAGTGAGTTAGAATTTGCGATGAATTTATCATTTCTTGGAGTGAGTTAGAATTTGCGATGAATTTATCATTTCTTGGAGTGAGTTAGAATTTGCGATGAATTTATCATTTCTTGGGGTGAGTTAGAATTTGCGATGAATTCATCATTTCTTGGGAGTGAGTTAGAATTTGCGATGAATTCATCATTTCTTGGGGTGAGTTAGAATTTGCGATGAATTTATCATTTCTTGGGGTGAGTTAGAATTTGCGATGAATTTATCATTTGCTTAGATGGGATTAGAATTTGCGATGAATTTAGCATTTCTTGGGGTGAGTTAGAATTTACTGATGAATTTATCATTTCTTGGGGTGAGTTAGAATTTGCGATGAATTTATCATTTCTTGGAATTGAGTTAGAATTTGCGATGGTTATCATTTCTTGGGAATTGAGTTAGAATTTGCGATGAATTTATCCATTTCTTGGAGTGAGTTAGGATTTTACGATGAATTTATCATTTCTTGGGGTGAGTTAGAATTTGCGATGAATTTATCATTTCTTGGGGTGAGTTAGAATTTGCGATGAATTTATCATTTCTTGGTTGATTAGAATTTGCGATGAATTTATCATTTCTTAGGTGAATAGAATTTGCGATGAATTTATCATTTCTTGGAGTGAGTTAGAATTTGCGATGAATTTATCATTTCTTGGGGTGAGTTAGAATTTGCGATGAATTCATCATTTCTTGGGGTGAGTTAGAATTTGCGATGAATTTATCATTTCTTGGGGTGAGTTAGAATTTGCGATGAATTTATCCATTTCTTGGGGTGGTTAGAATTTGCGATGAATTTATCATTTCTTGGGGAGTGAGTTAAATTTGCGATGAATTCCCTCATTTCTTGGGGTGAGTTAGAATTTGCGATGAATTTATCTTTGGCAGGGTGAGTTAGAATTTGCGATGAATTTATCATTTCTTGGAGTGAGTTAGAATTTGCGATGAATTTATCATTTCTTAAGGAGTCGAGTTAAGAATTTGCGTCGTTTATCATTCTTGGAGTGAGTTAGAATTTACAATGAATTTATCATTTCTTGAGTGAGTTAAAATTTGCAATGAATTTATCATTTCTTGGGTGAGTTAGAATTTGCGATGAATTTATCATTTCTTGGGGTGAGTTAGAATTTGCGATGAATTTATCATTTCTTGGAGTGAGTTAGAATTTGCGATGAATTTATCATTTCTTGGAGTGGTTAGAATTTGCGATGAATTTATCATTTCTTGGAGTGAGTTAGAATTTGCGATGAATTTATCATTTCTTGGAGTGAGTTAGAATTTGCGATGAATTTATCATTTCTTGGAGTGAGGATTAGAATTTGCGATGAATTTATCATTTCTTGGAGTGAGTTCGGTGCAATGAATTATGTTTCTTGGAGTGAGTTAGAATTGCGATGAATTTATCATTTCTTGTGGTGAGTTAGAATTTACCAGTAGATTTATCATTTTCTTGGAGTGAGTTAGAATTTGCGATGAATTTATCATTTCTTGGGGTGAGTTAGAATTTGCGATGAATTTATCATTTCTTGGAGAGTGAGTTAGAATTTGCAATGAATTTATCATTTCTTGGAGTGAGTTAGAATTTGCGATGAATTTATCATTTCTTGTGGTGAGTTTAGAATTTGCAATGAATTTATCATTTCTTGGAGTGAGTTAGAATTTGCAATGAATTTATCATTTCTTGGAGTGAGTTAGAATTTGCGATAGTTATCATTTCTTGGGGTGAGTTAGAATTTGCGATGAATTTATCATTTCTTGGAGTGAGTTAGAATTTGCGATGAATTTATCATTTCTTGGGAGTGAGTTAGAATTTGCGATGAATTTATCATTTCTTGGAGTGAGTTAGAATTTGCAATGAATTTATCATTTCTTGGAGTGAGTTAGAATTTGTAATGAATTTATCATTTCTTGAGGTGAGTTAGTTTTTGCGATGAATTTATCATTTCTTGGGAGTGAGTTAGAATTTGCTGAGTAGATTTATCATTTCTTGGGAGTGAGTTAGAATTTGCGATGAATTTATCATTTCTTGGAGTGAGTTAGAATTTGCGATGAATTTATCATTTCTTGGGGTGAGTTAGAATTTGCGATGAATTTATCATTTCTTGGAGTGAGTTAGAATTTGCGATGAATTTATCATTTCTTGGGGTGAGTTAGAATTTGCGATGAATTTATCATTTCTTGGGGTGAGTTAGAATTTGCGATGAATTTATCATTTCTTAGGGTGAGTTAGAATTTGCGATGAATTCCATCATTTCTTGGAGTGAGTTAGAATTTGCGATGAATTTATCATTTCTTGGGTGAGTTAGAATTTGCGATGAATTTATCATTTCTTGGAGTGAGTTAGAACTGCGATGAATTTATCATTTCTTGGGGTGATTAGAATTTCATGATGAATTTATCATTTCTTGGGGTGAGTTAGAATTTGCGATGAATTCCATGTTCTTGGGGTGAGTTAGAATTTGCGATGAATTTATCATTTCTTGGAGTGAGTTAGAATTTGCGATGAATTTATCATTTCTTGGAGTGAGTTAGAATTTGCGATGAATTTATCATTTCTTGGGGTGAGTTAGAATTTGCGATGAATTTATCATTTCTTGGAGTGAGTTAGAATTTGCGATGAATTTATCATTTCTTGGAGTGAGTTAGAATTTGCGATGAATTTATCATTTCTTGGAGTAGGTTAGAATTTTAACGATGAATTTATCATTTCTTGGGAGTGAGTTAGAATTTGCGATGAATTCATCATTTCTTGGGAGTGAGTTGGTGCGATGAATTTATCATTTCTTGGGGTGAGTTAGAATTCTTGATGAATTTATCATTTCTTGGGGTGAGTTAGAATTTGCGATGAATTTATCATTTCTTGGAGTGAGTTAGAATTTGCGATGAATTTATCATTTCTTGGGTGAGTTAGAATTTGCGATGAATTTATCATTTCTTGGAGTGAGTTAGAATTTGCAATGAATTTATCATTTCTTGGAGTGAGTTAGAATTTGCAATGAATTTATCATTTCTTGGAGTGAGTTAGAATTTACAATGAATTTATCATTTCTTGAGGGTGAGTTAGAATTTGCGATGAATTTATCATTTCTTGGAGTGAGTTAGAATTTGCGATGAATTTATCATTTCTTGGGTGAGTTAGAATTTGCGATGAATTTATCATTTCTTGGAGTGAGTTAGAATTCTTTGATGATTATCATTTCTTGGAGTGAGTTAGAATTTGCGATGAATTTATCATTTCTTGGGGTGAGTTAGAATTTCGATGAATTTATCATTTCTTGGGTGAGTTAGAATTTGCAATGAATTTATCATTTCTTGGAGTGAGTTAGAATTTGCGATGAATTTATCATTTCTTGTGGTGAGTTAGAATTTGCAATGAATTTATCATTTCTTGGAGTGAGTTAGAATTTGCAATGAATTTATCATTCTTGAGTGAGTTAAATTTGCGATGAATTTGTATTTCTTGGGGTGAGTTAGAATTTGCGATGAATTTATCATTTCTTGGAGTGAGTTAGAATTTGCGATGAATTTATCATTTCTTTAGGGTGAGTTAAATTTGCGATGAATTTATCATTTCTTGAGTGAGTTAGAATTTGCAATGAATTTATCATTTCTTGGAGTGAGTTAGAATTTGCAATGAATTTATCATTTCTTGGGGTGAGTTAGAATTTGCGATGAATTTATCATTTCTTGGAGTGAGTTAGAATTTGCGATGAATTTATAATTTCTTGGGGTGAGTTAGAATTTGCGATGAATTTATCATTTCTTGGGAGTGAGTTAGAATTTTACAATGAATTTATCATTTCTTGGAGTGAGGATTCAAATTTGCGATGAATTTATCATTTCTTGGAGTGAGTTAGAATTTGCAATGAATTTATCATTTCTTGGAGTGAGTTAGAATTTGCAATGAATTTATCATTTCTTGGAGTGAGTTAGAATTTGCAATGAATTTATCATTTCTTGGGGTGAGTTAGAATTTGCGATGAATTTATCATTTCTTGGAGTGAGTTAGAATTTGCGATGAATTCATCATTTCTTGGAGTGAGTTAGAATTTGCGATGAATTTATCATTTCTTGGGGTGAGTTAGAATTTGCGATGAATTTATCATTTCTTGGGAGTGAGTTAAATTTGCGATGAATTTATCATTTCTTGGGGTGAGTTAAATTTCGATAGATTTTATCATTTCTTGGGGTGAGTTAGAATTTGCGATGAATTTATCATTCTTGGGGTGAGTTAGAATTTGCGATGAATTTATCATTTCTTGGGGTGAGTTAGAATTTGCGATGAATTTATCATTTCTTGGGGTGAGTTAGAATTTGCGATGAATTTATCATTTCTTAGGGTGAGTTAGAATTTCTGAGTAAATTTATCATTTCTTGGGGTGAGTTAGAATTTGCGATGAATTTATCATTTCTTGGGGTGAGTTAGAATTTGCGATGAATTTATCATTTCTTAGGGTGAGTTAGAATTTGCGATGAATTTATCATTTCTTGGGAGTGAGTTAGAATTTGCGATGAATTTATCATTTCTTGGGGTGAGTTAGAATTTGCGATGAATTTATCATTTCTTGGGGTGAGTTAGAATTTGCGATGAATTTATCATTTCTTGGAGTGAGTTAGAATTTGCGATGAATTCATCATTTCTTGGAGTGAGTTAGAATTTGCGATGAATTTATCATTTCTTGGGGTGGTTAGAATTTGCGATGAATTTATCATTTCTTGGGGTGAGTTAAATTTGCGATGAATTTATCATTTCTTGGGGTGAGTTAAATTTGCGATGAATTTATCATTTCTTAAGGGTGAGTTAAATTTTACGATAGGGTATCATTTCTTGGAGTGAGTTTAAATTTGCGATGGAGTCTTATCATTTCTTGGGGTGAGTTAGAATTTGCGATGAATTTATCATTTCTTGAGTGAGTTTGAATTTGCGATGAATTTATCATTTCTTGAGTGAGTTAGAATTTGCGATGAATTTATCATTTCTTGGGGTGAGTTAGTTTGCGATGAATTTATCATTTCTTGGGGTGAGTTAGAATTTGCGATGAATTTATCATTTCTTGGGGTGAGTTTGAATTCTCGATGAATTTATCATTTCTTGGGTGAGTTAGAATTTGCGATGAATTTATCATTTCTTGGGGTGAGTTAGAATTTGCGATGAATTTATCATTTCTTGGAGTGAGTTAGAATTTGCGATGAATTTATCATTTCTTGGGGTGAGTTAGAATTTGCGATGAATTTATCATTTCTTGGGGTGAGTTAGAATTTGCGATGAATTTATCATTTCTTGGGGTGAGTTAGAATTTGCGATGAATTTATCATTTCTTGGAGTGAGTTAGAATTTACGATGAATTTATCATTTCTTGGAGTGAGTTAGAATTTGCGATAGAATTTA
>JBBBDQ010019630.1:0-12604 GCA_037127315.1 Ascarosepion bandense | reverse complement strand
TCAATTTACTTTATTCTCTCCGTAGCATCTACTTACTTTTGTCGTGTTTCCTTAGAATCGATTTACTTTATTCTCTCCGTAGCATCTACTTACTTTTGTCGTGTTTCCTTAGAATCAATTTACTTTATTCTCTCCGTAGCATCTACTTACTTTTGTCGTATCTCCTTAGAATCGATTTACTTTATTCTCTCCGTAGCATCTACTTTTACTTTTGTCGTATCTCCTTAGAATCAATTTACTTTATTCTCTCCGTAGCATCTACTTACTTTTGTCGTGTTTCCTTAGAATCAATTTACTTTATTCTCTCCGTAGCATCTACTTACTTTTGTCGTGTTTCCTTAGAATCAATTTACTTTATTCTCTCCGTAGCATCTACTTACTTTGTCGTATCTCCTTAGAATCGATTTACTTTATTCTCTCCGTAGCATCTACTTACATTTGCCGTGTCTCCTGGGAATCAATTTACTTTATTCTCTCCGTAGCATCTACTTACTTTTGTCGTATCTCCTTAGAATCAATTTACTTTATTCTCTCCGTAGCATCTACTTACTTTTGTCGTGTTTCCTTAGAATCAATTTGTTTTATTCTTCCGTAGCATCTACTTACTTTTGTCGTGTTTCCTTAGAATCAATTTACTTTTATTCTCTCCGTAGCATCTACTACTTTTGTCGTATCTCCTTAGAATCGATTTACTTTATTCTCTCCGTAGCATCTACTTACTTTTTGTCGTGTTTCCTTAGAATCACTTACTTTATTCTCTCCTGTAGCATCTACTTACTTTTGTCGTGTTTCCTTAGAATCGATTTACTTTATTCTCTCCGTAGCATCTACTTACTTTTGTCGTATCTCCTTAGAATCAATTTACTTTATTCTCTCCGTAGCATCTACTGCTTTGTCGTATCTCCTTAGAATCGATTTACTTTATTCTCTCCGTAGCATCTACTTACTTTTAGTCGTGTTTCCTTAGAATCAATTTACTTTATTCTTCTCCGTAGCATCTACTTACTTTTGTCGTATCTCCTTAGAATCGATTTACTTTATTCTCTCCGTAGCATCTACTTTTGTCGTGTTTCCTTAGAATCAATTTACTTTATTCTCTCCGTAGCATCTACTTACTTTTGTCGTGTTTCCTTAGAATCGATTTACTTTATTCTCTCCGTAGCATCTACTTACTTTGTCGTATCTCCTTAGAATCAATTTACTTTATTCTCTCCGTAGCATCTACTTACTTTTGTCGTCTCCTTAGAATCGATTTACTTTATTCTCTCCGTAGCATCTACTTACTTTTGTCGTGTTTCCTTAGAATCAATTTACTTTATTCTCTCCGTAGCATCTACTTACTTTTGTCGTATCTCCTTAGAATCGATTTACTTTATTCTCTCCGTAGCATCTACTTACTTTTGTCGTTTCCTTAGAATCAATTCTGAATTTTATTCTCTCCGTAGCATCTACTTACTTTTGTCGTGTTTCCCTTAGAATCGATTTACTTTATTCTCTCCGTAGCATCTACTTACTTTTGTCGTGTTTCCTTAGAATCAATTTACTTTATTCTCTCCGTAGCATCTACTTACTTTTGTGGTATCTCCTTAGAATCGATTTACTTTATTCTCTCCGTAGCATCTACTTACTTTTGTCGTATCTCCTTAGAATCAATTTACTTTATTCTCTCCGTACTTACTTACATTTACAAAATTTCCTGGGAATCAATTTACTTTATTCTCTCCGTAGCATCTACTTACTTTTGTCGTGTTTCCTTAGAATCAATTTACTTTATTCTCTCCGTAGCATCTACTTACTTTTGTCGTGTTTCCTGCAATCAATTTACTTCTTATTCTCTCCGTAGCATCTACTTACTTTTGTCGTATCTCCTTAGAATCGATTTACTTTATTCTCTCCGTAGCATCTACTTACTTTTGTCGTGTTTCCTTAGAATCAATTTACTTTATTCTCTCCGTAGCATCTACTTACTTTGTCGTATCTCCTTAGAATCAATTCTATTTTATTCTCTCCGTAGCATCTACTTACATTTGCCGTGTCTCCTGGGAATCAATTCTATTTTATTCTCTCCGTAGCATCTACTTACTTTTGTCGTTTCTTAGAATCAATTTGCATTTTATTCTCTCCGTAGCATCTACTTACTTTAGTCGTGTCTCCTGAGAATCAATTTACTTTATTCTCTCCGTAGCATCTACTTACTTTTGTCAATCTCCTTAGAATCAATTTACTTTATTCTCTCCGTAGCATCTACTTACATTTGCCGTGTCTCCTGGGAATCGAATTTATTTTATTCTCTCCGTAGCATCTACTTACTTTTGTCGTGACTCCTGGGAATCAATTTACTTTATTCTCTCCGTAGCATCTACTTACTTTTGTCGTATCTTCTTAGAATCGATTTATTTTATTCTCTCCGTAGCATCTACTTACTTTTGTCGTATCTCCTTAGAATCAATTTACTTTATTCTCTCCGTAGCATCTACTTACTTTTGTCGTGTTTCCTTAGAATCAATTTACTTTATTCTCTCCGTAGCATCTACTTACTTTGGTTTGCATTCTTAGAATCGATTTACTTTATTCTCTCCGTAGCATCTACTTACTTTTGTCGTATCTCCTTAGAATCAATTTACTTTATTTTCCGTAGCATCTACTTACTTTTGTCGTGTTTCCTTAGAATCAATTTACTTTATTCTTCCGTAGCATCTTACTTAGCATTGTTTTTGTCGTGTTTCCTTAGAATCGATTTACTTTATTCTCTCCGTAGCATCTACTTACTTTTGTCGTGTTTCCTTAGAATCACTTTACTTTATTCTCTCCGTAGCATCTACTTACTTTTGTCGTATCTCCTTAGAATCGATTTACTTTATTCTCTCCGTAGCATCTACTTACTTTTGTCGTATCTCCTTAGAATCAATTTACTTTATTCTCTCCGTAGCATCTACTTTACTTTTGTCGTGTTTCCTTAGAATCAATTTACTTATTCTCTCCGTAGCATCTAATTTACTTTTACGTTTCCTTAGAATCAATTTACTTTATTCTTCCGTAGCATCTACTTACTTTTGTCGTATCTCCTTAGAATCGATTTACTTTAGATTCTCTCCGTAGCATCTACTTACATTTGCCGTGGCTCCTGGGAATCAATTTACTTTATTCTCTCCGTAGCATCTACTTACTTTTGTCGTGACTCTGGGAATCAATTTACTTTATTCTCTCAGTAGCATCTACTTACTTTAGTCGTGTCTCTGAGAATCAATTTACTTTATTCTCTCCGTAGCATCTACTTACTTTTGTCGTGTCTCCCTTAGAATCAATTTACTTTATTCTCTCCGTAGCATCTACTTACTTTTGTCGTGTCTCCTTAGAATCAATTTACTTTATTCTCTCCGTTGTTAGCATCTACTTACTTTTGTCATGTCTCCTTAGAATCAATGTACTTTATTCTCACGTAGCATCTACTTACTTTTGTCGAGTTTCCCTTAGAATCAATTTACTTTATTCTCGTAGCATCTACTTACTTTTGTCATGTCTCCTTAGAATCAATGTACTTTATTCTCTCGTAGCATCTACTTACTTTTGTCGTGTTTTCCTTAGAATCAATTTACTTTATTCTCTCCGTAGCATCTACTTACTTTTGTCATGTCTCCTTAGAATCAAGATTTACTTTATTCTCTCCATGCGCTTACTTTTGTCATGTCTCACTTAGAATCAATTTCCTTTATTCTCTCCGTAGCATCTACTTACTTTTGTCGTGTTTCCTTAGAATCAATTTACTTTATTCTCTCCGTAGCATCTACTTACTTTTGTCATGTCTCCTTAGAATCAATTTACTTTATTCTCTCCGTAGCATCTACTTACTTTTGTCATGTCTCCTTAGAATCAATTCTTTATTCTCTCCATTGTATCTACTTACTTTTGTCGTGTTTCCTTAGAATCAATGTACTTTATTCTCTCCGTAGCATCTACTTACTTTTGTCATGTCTCCTTAGAATCAGATTTACTTTATTCTCTCCGTAGCATCTACTTACTTTTGTCGTGTTTCCTTAGAATCAATTTACTTTAATCTCTCCGTAGCAACTACTTACTTTTGTCATGTCTCCTTAGAATCAATTTACTTTTTATTCTCTCCATACAGCATCTACTTACTTTTGTCATGTCTCCTAGAATCAATTTACTTTATTCTCTCCGTAGCATCTACTTACTTTTGTCGTGTTTCCTTAGAATCAATGTACTTTATTCTCTCCGTAGCATCTACTTACTTTTGTCATGTCTCCTTAGAATCAATTTACTTTATTCTCTCCGTAGCATCTACTTACTTTTGTCGTGTTTCCTTAGAATCAATTTACTTTATTCTCTCCGTAGCATCTACTTACTTTTTGTCGTGTTTCCTTAGAATCAATTTACTTTATTCTCTCCGTAGCATCTACTTACTTTTTGTCGTATCTCCTTAGGGTAATCGATTTACTTTATTCTCTCCGTAGCATCTACTTACTTTGTCGTGTTTCCCTTTAGAATCAATTTACTTTATTCTCCGTAGCATCTACTTACTTTTGTCGTATCTCCTTAGAATCAATTTACTTTATTCTCTCCGTAGCATCTACTTACATTTGCCGTGTCTCCTGGGAATCAATTTACTTTATTCTCTCCGTAGCATCTACTTACTTTTGTCGTGTTTCCTTAGAATCAATTTACTTTATTCTCTCCGTAGCATCTACTTACTTTTAGTCGTGTCTCCTGAGAATCAATTTACTTTATTCTCTCCGTAGCATCTACTTACTTTTGTCGTATCGCCTTAGAATCAATTTACTTTATTCTCTCCGTAGCATCTACTTACTTTTGTCGTGACTCCTGGGAATCAATTTACTTTATTCTCTCCGTAGCATCTACTTACTTTTGTCGTGTTTCCTTAGAATCAATTTACTTTATTCTCTCCGTAGCATCTACTTACTTTTTTTGTCGTGACTCCTGGGAATCAATTTACTTTATTCTCTCCGTAGCATCTACTTACTTTTGTCGTGTTTCCTTAGAATCAATTTACTTTATTCTCTCCGTAGCATCTACTTACTTTTGTCGTGACTCCTGGGAATCAATTTACTTTATTCTCTCCGTAGCATCTACTTACTTTTGTCGTGTTTCCTTAGAATCAATTTACTTTATTCTCTCCGTAGCATCTACTTACTTTTGTCGTATCTCCTTAGAATCAATTTACTTTATTCTCCGTATATCTACTTACGTTGCCGTGTCTCTGGGAATCAATTTACTTTATTCTCTCCGTAGCATCCTTACTTTTTTGTCGTGACTCCCTGGGAATCAATTTACTTTATTCTCTCAGTAGCATCTACTTACTTTAGTCGTGTCTCCTGAGAATGAATTTACGCTATTCTCTCCAGCATCTACTTACTTTTGTCGTGTCTCACTTAGAATCAATTTACTTTATTCTCTCAGCTTAGCATCTACTTACTTTTGTCGTGTCTCCTTAGAATCCAATTTACTTTATTCTCTCCGTATATCTACTTACTTTTGTCATGTCCTTAGAATCAATGTACTTTATTCTCTCCGTAGCATCTACTTACTTTTTGTCGTGTTTCCTTAGAATCAATTTACTTTATTCTCTTTCCGTAGCATCTACTTACTTTGTCATGTCTCCTTAGAATCAATTTACTTTATTCTCTCCGTAGCATCTACTTACTTTTGTCGTGTTTTTCCTTAGAATCAATTTACTTTATTCTCTCCGTAGCATCTACTTACTTTTGTCATGTCTCCTTAGAATCAATTTACTTTATTCTCTCCGTAGCATCTACTTACTTTTGTCATGTCTCCTTAGAATCAATTTACTTTATTCTCTCCGTAGCATCTACTTACTTTTGTCGTGTTTCCTTAGAATCAATTTACTTTATTCTCTCCGTAGCATCTACTTACTTTTGTCATGTCTCCTTAGAATCAATTTACTTTATTCTCTCCGTAGCATCTACTTACTTTTGTCATGTCTCCTTAGAATCAATTTACTTTATTCTCTCCGTAGCATCTACTTACTTTTGTCGTGTTTCCTTAGAATCAATGTACTTTATTCTCTCCGTAGCATCTACTTACTTTTGTCATGTCTCCTTAGAATCAGTTACTTTATTCTCTCCCCGTAGCATCTGCTTACTTTTGTCGTGTTTCCTTAGAATCAATTTACTTTAATCTCTCCGTAGCAACTACTTTTGTCATGTCTCCTTAGAATCAATTTACTTTATTCTCTCCGTAGCATCTACTTACTTTTGTCATGTCTCCTTAGAATCAATTTACTTTATTCTCTCCGTAGCATCTACTTACTTTTGTCGTGTTTCCTTAGAATCAATGTACTTTATTCTCTCCGTAGCATCTACTTACTTTTGTCGTGACTCCTGGGAATCAATTTACTTTATTCTCTCCCGTAGCATCTACTTACTTTTGTCGTGTTTCCCTTAGAATCAATTTACTTTATTCTCTCCGTAGCATCTACTTACTTTTTGTCGTGACTCCTGGGAATCAATTTACTTTATTCTCTCCGTAGCATCTACTTACTTTTGTCGTGTTTCCTTAGAATCAATTTACTTTATTCTCCGTAGCATCTACTTACTTTTGTCGTATCTCCTTAGAATCAATTTACTTTATTCTCTCCGTAGCATCTACTTACATTTGCCGTGTCTCCTGGGAATCAATTTACTTTATTCTCTCCATGCCCATCTACTTACTTTTGTCGTGACTCCTGGGAATCAATTTACTTTATTCTCTCAGTAGCATCTACTTACTTTAGTCGTGTCTCCTGAGAATCAATTTACTTTATTCTCTCCGTAGCATCTACTTACTTTTTTGTCGTGTCTCCCTTAGAATCAATTTACTTTATTCTCCGTAGCATCTACTTACTTTTGTCGTGTCTCCCTTAGAATCAATTTACTTTATTCTCTCCCGTAGCATCTACTTACTTTTGTCATGTCTCCTTAGAATCAATGTACTTTATTCTCTCCGTAGCATCTACTTACTTTTGTCGTGTTTCCTTAGAATCAATTTACTTTATTCTCTCCGTAGCATCTACTTACTTTTGTCATGTCTCCTTAGAATCAATGTACTTTATTCTCTCCGTAACATCTACTTACTTTTGTCGTGTTTCCTTAGAATCGAATTTACTTTATTCTCTCCGTAGCATCTACTTACTTTTGTCATGTCTCCTTAGAATCAATTTACTTTTATTCTCTCCGTAGCATCTACTTACTTTTGTCATGTCTCCTTAGAATCAATTTACTTTATTCTCTCCGTAGCATCTACTTACTTTTGTCGTGTTTCCTTAGAATCAATTTACTTTATTCTCTCCGTAGCATCTACTTACATTTGTCATGTCTCCTTAGAATCAATTTACTTTATTCTCTCCGTAGCATCTACTTACTTTTTGTCATGTCTCTTAGAATCAATTTACTTTATTCTCTCCGTAGCATCTACTTACTTTTGTCGTGTTTCCTTAGAATCAATGTACTTTATTCTCTCCAGCATCTACTTACTTTTGTCATGTCTCCTTAGAATCAATTTACTTTATTCTCTCCGTAGCATCTACTTACTTTTGTCGTGTTTCCTTAGAATCAATTTACTTTAATCTCTCCGTAGCAACTACTTACTTTTGTCATGTCTCCCTTAGAATCAATTTACTTTATTCTCTCCGTAGCATCTACTTACTTTTGTCATGTCTCCTTAGAATCAATTTACTTTATTCTCTCCGTAGCATCTACTTACTTTTGTCGTGTTTCCTTAGAATCAATGTACTTTATTCTCTCCGTAGCATCTACTTACTTTTGTCATGTCTCCTTAGAATCAATTTACTTTATTCTCTCCGTAGCATCTACTTACTTTTGTCATGTCTCCTTAGAATCAATTTACTTTATTCTCTCCGTAGCATCTACTTACTTTTGTCGTGTTTCCTTAGAATCAATTTACTTTATTATTCTCTCCGTAGCATCTACTTACTTTTGTCATGTCTCCTTAGAATCAATTTACTTTATTCTCCGTATATCTACTTACTTTTGTCGTGTTTCCTTAGAATCGAATTTACATTATTCTCTCCGTAGCATCTACTTACTTTTGTCATGTCTCCTTAGAATCAATGTACTTTATTCTCTCCGTAGCATCTACTTACTTTTGTCGTGTTTCCTTAGAATCAATTTACTTTATTCTCTCCGTAGCATCTACTTACATTTGCCGTGTCTCCTGGGAATCAATTTACTTTATTCTCTCCGTAGCATCTACTTACTTTTTTTGTCGTATTTCCTTAGAATCAATTTACTTTATTCTCTCCGTAGCATCTACTTACTTTTGTCGTATCTCCTTAGAATCAATTTACTTTATTCTCTCCGTAGCATCTACTTACATTTACCGTGTCTCTGGGAATCAATTTACTTTATTCTCACCGTAGCATCTACTTACTTTTGTCGTGTCTCCTGAGAATCAATTTAACTTTATTCTCTCCGTAGCATCTACTTACTTTTGTCGTGTTTCCTTAGAATCAATTTACTTTATTCTCTCCGTAGCATCTACTTACTTTTGTCGTGACTCCTGGGAATCAATTTACTTTATTCTCTCCGTAGCATCTACTTACTTTTGTCGTGTTTCCTTAGAATCAATTTACTTTATTCTCTCCGTAGCATCTACTTACTTTTGTCGTGACTCCACTGGGAATCAATTTACTTTATTCTCTCCGTATCTACTTACTTTTTTGTCGTGTTTTTTTCCTTAGAATCAATTAATTCTCTCCGTAGCATCTACTTACTTTTGTCATTATCATAGAATCAATTTACTTTATTCTCTCATATCTACTTGTTTACCGTGTCTCTAAGAATCAATTTACTTTATTCTCTCAGCAACGTCTGCTTTTGTCGTGACTCCTGAATCAATTTACTTTATTCTCTCAGTAGCATCTACTTACTTTAGGTCGTGTCTCTGAGAATCAATTTACTTTATTCTCAAGTAGCATCTACTTACTTTTGTCGTGTCTCCTTTAGAATCAATTTACTTTATTCTCTCCATGTAGCATCTCTTACTTTTGTCATTGTCTCCTTAGAATCAATTGCTTTATTCTCTCGTATATCTACTGCTGTCATGTCTCCTTAGAATCAATGTACTTTATTCTCCGTAGCATCTACTTACTTTTGTCGTGTTTCCTTAGAATCAATTTACTTTATTCTCCGTAACATCTACTTACTTTTGTCATGTCTCATAGAATCAATTTACTTTATTCTCTCCATCGCATCTACTTACTTTGTCGTGTTTCCTTAGAATCAATTTACTTTATTCTCTCAAGCGCGCATCTACTTACTTTTGTCATGTCTCACTTAAGTCAATTTACTTTATTCTCTCCATCTACTTACTTTTGTCGTGTTTCCTTAGAATCAATTTACTTTATTCTCTCCGTAGCATCTACTTACTTTTTTGTCGTATTTGACTCCTGAATCAATTTACTTTATTCTCTCCGTAGCATCTACTTACTTTTTGTCGTGTTTCCTTAGAATCAATTTACTTTATTCTCTCCGTAGCATCTACTTACTTTTGTCGTGACTCTGGGAATCAATTTACTTTATTCTCTCCGTAGCATCTGCACCCACTTTTGTCGTGTTTCCTTAGAATCAATTTACTTTATTCTCCGTAGCATCTACTTACTTTTGTCGTATCTCCTTAGAATCAATTTACTTTATTCTCTCCGTAGCATCTACTTACATTTGCCGTGTCTCTGGGAATCAATTTACTTTATTCTCTCCGTAGCATCTACTTACTTTTGTCGTGACTCTGGGAATCAATTTACTTTATTCTCTCAGTAGCATCTACTTACTTTAGTCGTGTCTCCTGAGAATCAGTTACTTTATTCTCTCCGTAGCATCTACTTACTTTTGTCGTGTCTCCTTAGAATCAATTTACTTTATTCTCCGTAGCATCTACTTACTTTTGTCGTGTCTCCTTAGAATCAATTTACTTTATTCTCTCCGTAGCATCTACTTACTTTTGTCATGTCTCCTTAGAATCAATGTACTTTATTCTCTCCGTAGCATCTACTTACTTTTGTCGTGTTTCCTTAGAATCAATTTACTTTATTCTCTCCGTAGCATCTACTTACTTTTGTCATGTCTCCTTAGAATCAATTTACTTTATTCTCTCCGTAGCATCTACTTACTTTTGTCGTGTTTCCTTAGAATCAATTTACTTTATTCTCTCCGTAGCATCTACTTACTTTTGTCATGTCTCCTTAGAATCAATTTACTTTATTCTCTCCGTAGCATCTACTTACTTTTGTCATGTCTCCTTAGAATCAATTTTACTTTATTCTCTCCGTAGCATCTACTTACTTTTGTCGTGTTTCCTTAGAATCAATTTACTTTATTCTCTCCGTAGCATCTACTTACTTTTGTCATGTCTCCTTAGAATCAATTTACTTTATTCTCTCCGTAGCATCTACTTACTTTTGTCATGTCTCCTTAGAATCAATTTACTTTATTCTCTCCGTAGCATCTACTTACTTTTGTCGTGTTTCCTTAGAATCAATGTACTTTATTCTCAGCTACAGCATCTACTTACTTTTGTCATGTCTCCTTAGAATCAATTTACTTTATTCTCTCCGTAGCATCTACTTACTTTTTGTCGTGTTTCCTTAGAATCAATTTACTTTAATCTCTCCGTAGCAACTACTTACTTTTGTCATGTCTCCTTAGAATCAGTTACTTTATTCTCTCCCGTAGCATCTACTTACTTTTGTCATGTCTCCTTAGAATCAATTTACTTTATTCTCTCCATGCTAGCATCTACTTACTTTTGTCGTGTTTCCTTAGAATCAATGTACTTTATTCTCTCCGTAGCATCTACTTACTTTTTTGTCGTGACTCCTGGGAATCAATTTACTTTATTCTCTCCGTAGCATCTACTTACTTTTGTCGTGTTTCCTTAGAATCCAATTTACTTTATTCTCTCCGTAGCATCTACTTACTTTGTCGTGACTCCTGGGAATCCAATTTACTTTATTCTCTCCGTAGCATCTACTTACTTTTGTCGTGTTTCCTTAGAATCAATTTATCTTTATTCTCTCCGTAGCATCTACTTACTTTTTTTGTCGTATCTCCTTAGAATCAATTTACTTTATTCTCTCCGTAGCATCTACTTACATTTGCCGTGTCTCCTGAGGAATCCAATTTACTTTATTCTCTCCGTAGCATCTACTTACTTTTTTGTCGTGACTCCTGGGAATCCAATTTATACCATTTATTTTTTGTCTCTTTCTTTCTTTCTATATATTTACTTTATTCTCTCAGTAGCATCTACTTACTTTAGTCGTGTCTCTGAGAATCAATTTACTTTATTCTCTCCGTAGCATCTACTTACTTTTGTCGTGTCTCCTTAGAATCAATTTACTTTATTCTCTCCGTAGCATCTACTTACTTTTGTCGTGTCTCCTTAGAATCAATTTACTTTATTCTCTCCGTAGCATCTACTTACTTTTGTCATGTCTCCTTAGAATCCAATGTACTTTATTCTCTCCATTATCTACTTACTTTTGTCGTGTTTCCTTAGAATCAATTTACTTTATTCTCTCGTAGCATCTACTTACTTTTGTCATGTCTCCTTAGAATCAATGTACTTTATTCTCTCCGTAGCATCTACTTACTTTTTTGTCGTGTTTCCTTAGAATCAATTTACTTTATTCTCTCCGTAGCATCTACTTACTTTTGTCATGTCTCCTTAGAATCAATTTACTGATATTCTCTCCGTAGCATCTACCTTACTTTTGTCATGTCTCCTTAGAATCAATTTACTTTATTCTCTCCGTAGCATCTACTTACTTTTGTCGTGTTTCCTTAGAATCAATTTACTTTATTCTCTCCGTAGCATCTACTTACTTTTGTCATGTCTCCTTAGAATCGAATTTACTTTATTCTCTCCGTAGCATCTACTTACTTTTGTCATGTCTCCTTAGAATCAATTTACTTTATTCTCTCCGTAGCATCTACTTACTTTTGTCGTGTTTCCTTAGAATCAATGTACTTTATTCTCTCCGTAGCATCTACTTACTTTTGTCATGTCTCCTTAGAATCAATTTACTTTATTCTCTCCGTAGCATCTACTTACTTTTGTCGTGTTTCCTTTAGAATCAATTTACTTTAATCTCTCCGTAGCAACTACTTACTTTTGTCATGTCTCCTTCATAGAATCAATTTACTTTATTCTCTCCGTAGCATCTACTTACTTTTGTCATGTCTCCTTAGAATCAATTTACTTTATTCTCTCCGTAGCATCTACTTACTTTTGTCGTGTTTCCTTAGAATCAGTAACTTACTTTATTCTCTCCGTAGCATCTACTTACTTTTGTCATGTCTCCTTAGAATCAATTTACTTTATTCTCTCCGTAGCATCTACTTACTTTTGTCATGTCTCCTTAGAATCAATTTACTTTATTCTCTCTAATGTATCTACTTACTTTTGTCGTGTTTCCTTAGAATCAATTTACTTTATTCTCTCCGTAGCATCTACTTACTTTTTGTCATGTCTCCTTAGAATCAGATTTACTTTATTCTCTCCGTAGCATCTACTTACTTTTGTCGTGTTTCCTTAGAATCAATTTACATTA
>JBBBDQ010019620.1:0-13202 GCA_037127315.1 Ascarosepion bandense | reverse complement strand
CATATATATATATATGAGACTGATATATATATATGAGACTGATCATATATATATATGAGACTGATCATATATATATATATATATGAGACTGATCATATATATATATATATATGAGACTGATCATATATATATATATATATGAGACTGATCATATATATATATATGATCAGTCTCATATATATATATATATGAGACTGATCATATATATATATATGAGACCGATCATATATATATATATGAGACTGATCATATATATATATATGAGACTGATCATATATATATATATGAGACTGATCATATATATATATATATATATGAGACTGATCATATATATATATATATATATGAGACTGATCATATATATATATATGCGTATATATGAGACTGATCATATGTATATATATGTATATATGAGACTGATCATATATATATATATATATATGACATCTCATATGAGACTGATCATATATATATATATATGAGACTGATCATATATATATATGAGACTGATCATATATATATATATATGAGAATGATCATATATATATATATATGAGACTGATCATATGTATATATATGAGACTGATCATATATATATATATATATATATGAGATATATATATATATGAGATATCTCATATGAGACTGATCATATATATATATATACATATATATATATATGAGACTGATCATATATATATATGAGAATGATCATATATATATATATGAGAATGATCATATATATATATATATATATATATGAGAATGATCATATATATATATATATATATGAGAATGATCATATATATATATATATATATGAGAAATTATATATATATATATATATATATAAATGATCATATATATATATATATATATATGAGAATGATCATATATATATATATATATATATATGAAAGAATGATCATATATATACATATATATATATATATGAGACTTACCCATATATATACATATATATGAGACTGACCTGGTATATATATATATATATGAGAATTAATTATATATATATATATATATATCTAGATCATATATATATATATATAGAATTGATCATATATATATATATATATGAGACTGATCATATATATATATATATATGAGACTGATCATATATATATATATATATATATGAGACTGATCATATATATATATATATATATGAGACTGATCATATATATATATATGAGACTGATCATATATATATATATATACCTGATCATATATATATATGAGACTGATCATATATATATATGAGACTGATCATATGTATATATGAGATTGATTATATATATATGTATATATAAGACTGATCATATATATATATAAGACTGATCATATATATATATAAGACTGACTTACATATATATATAAGACTGATCATATATATAAGACTGATCATATATATATATAAGACTGATCATATATATGTATATGAGACTGATCATATATATGAGCAGTGAGACTGATCATATATATATATATATATGAGACTTCTGATCATATATATATGAGACTGATCATATATATATGAGACTGATCATACATATATATATATATGAGACTGATCATATATATATATCATCAGTCTCATATATGATCAGTCTCATATATATATATATATATATATATATATGAGACTGATCATATATATATATATATATGAGACTGATCATATATATATATGTATATAAGTGAGACTGATATGTATATATATGTATATATGAGACTGATCATATGTATATATATGTATATATGAGACTGATCATATATATATATATATATGAGACTGATCATATATATATATATATATGAGACTGACTATATATATATATATATATATATGAGACTGGGATCATATATATATATATATATATATATGAGACTGATCATATATATATATATATATGAGACTGATCATATATATATATATATATATGAGACTATATATATATATATATATATATATATGAGACTGATCATATATATATATATATATATGAGACTGATCATATATATATATATATATATGAGACTGATCATATATATATATATATATGAGACTGATCATATATATATATATATATATATATAATCTATCTATATATATATATATATGAGACTGATATGTATATATATGTATATATGAGACTGATCATATATATATATATATATGAGACTGATCATATATATATATATATATATGAGACTGATCAAATATATATATATATATATGAGACTGATCAAATATATATATATATATATGAGACTGATCATATATATATATATATATATATGAGACTGATCATATATATATATATATATGAGACTGATCATATATATATATATAAGACTGATCATATATATATATATAAGACTGATCTTTTATATATAAATATATAAAACTGATCATATATATATATAAGACTGATCATATATATATATAAGACTGATCATATATATATATATATAAGACCGATCATATATATATATAAGACTGATCTTATATATAAATATATAAAACTGATCATATATATATATATAAGACTGATCATATATATATATATATATATAAGACTGATCATATATATGTATATGAGACTGATCATATATATGTATATGAGACTGATCATATATATATATATATATATGAGACTGATCATATATATATGAGACTGATCATATATATATGAGACTGATCATATATATATGAGACTGATCATATATATATATGAGATTGATCATATATATATATGAGATCGATCATATATATATATGAGACTGATCATATATATATATATGAGACTGATCATATATATATATATATGAGACTGATCATATATATATATATGAGACTGATCATATATATATATATGAGACTGATCATATATATATATATGAGACTGATCATATATATATATATATGAGACTGATCATATATATATATATATATGAGACTGATCATATATATATATATATATGAGACTGATCATATGTATATATATGTATATATGAGACTGATCATATATATATATATATATATATGAGATATATATATATATGAGATATCTCTATGAGACTGATCATATATATATATGGATGGACCTGAATCATATATATATATATATGAGAATGATCATATATATATATATATATGAGAATGATCATATATATATATGAGACTGATCATATATATATATGAGACTGATCATATATATATATATGTATATATGAGACTGATCATATGTATATATATGTATATATATGAGACTGATCATATATATATATATATATATATGAGATATATATATATATGAGATATCTTCATATGAGACTGATCATATATATATATATACATATATATATATATGAGACTGATCACATATATATATATATGAGACTGATCATATATATATATATGAGACTGATCATATATATATGAGACTGATCATATATATATATATGAGAATGATCATATATATATATATATGAGAATGATCATATATATATGAGACTGATCATATATATATATATATGAGAATGATCATATATATATATATATATGAGAATGATCATATATATATATGAGAATGATCATATATATATATATGAGAATGATCATATATATATATATATGAGACTGACTTCATATATATATATATATAAGACTGATCATATATATAAGACTGATCATATATATATAAGACTGATCATGTATATATAAGACTGATCATATATATATGACTGACTGCCACATATATATATAAGACTGATCATATATGTATATGTGAGACTGATCATATATATATATATATATGAGACTGATCATATATATATATATATATGAGACTGATCATATGTATATATATGTATATATGAGACTGATCATATATATATATATATGAGACTGATCATATATATATATATGAGACTGATCATATATATATATATATATATGAGACTGATCATATATATATATATATATATATATGAGACTGATCATATATATATATATATGAGACTGATCATATATATATATGAGACTGATCATATATATATATATGAGACTGATCATATATATATATATATATGAGACTGATCATATATATATATGAGAATGATCATATATATATATATGAGACTGATCATATATATATATATATATGAGAATGATCATATATATATGAGAATGATTCTCTATATATATATATGAGACTGATCATATATATATATATGAGACTGATCATATATATATATATATATGAGACTGATCATATATATATATATATGAGAATGATCATATATATATATATATATATATGAGAATGATCATATATATATATATATGAGAATGATCATATATATATATATATATATATATGAGACTGATCATATATATATATATGAGACTGATCATATATATATATATGTAAGACTGATCATATATATATATGAGACTGATCATATATATATATAAGACTGATCATATATATATATATATAAGACTGATCATATATATATATATATAAGGTTGATCACATATATATATATAAGGTTGATCATATATATATATATATATAAGACTGATCATATATATATATAAGACTGATCATATATATATATATAAGACTGATCATATATATATATATATATATATAAGACTGATCATATATATATATATATATGTAAGACCTGATCATATATATATATATATATACGACGGGTCATATATATATATATATATATACGACGGGTCATATATATATATATATATAAGACTGATCATATATATATATATAAGACTGATCTTATATATAAATATATAAAACTGATCTTATATATAAATATATAAGACTGATCATATATATATATATATATATAAGATTGATCATATATATATATAAGACTGATCATATATATATGAGACTGACTTATATATATATATATGAGACTGATCATATATATATATATATGAGACCATCATATATATATATATATATGAGACTGATCATATATATATATGAGACTGATCATATATATATATATGAGACTGATCATATATATATATCTATGAGACTGATCGTATATATATATATATATATGAGACTTATCATATATATATATATATGAGACTGATCATATATATATATGAGATTGATCATATATATATATATGAGACTGATCATATATATATATATATATATATATATAAAGATTTGATCATATATATATATATGTATATATGAGACTGATCATATATATATATATGTATATATGAGACTGATCATATATATATATGTATATATGAGACTTATCTGACATATATATATGTATATATGAGACTGATCATATATATATATGTATATATGAGACTGATCATATATATATGTATATATGAGACTGATCATATATATATGTATATATGAGACTGATCATATATATATATATATGTATATGAGACTGAGATCATATATATATATATATATACATATATATATATGAGACTGATCATATATATATATATACATATATATATATGAGACTGATCATATATATATACATATATATATATGAGACTGATCATATATATATATGTATATATGAGACTGATCATATATATATATATACATATATATATATGAGACTGATCATATATATATATATACATATATATATATGAGACTGATCATATATATATATGAGACTGATCATATATATATGAGACTGATTACATATATATATATATATGAGACTGATCATATATATATATATATATGAGACTCGATCATATATATATATGAGACTGATCATATATATATATATGAGACTGATCATATATATATATATATATATGAGACTGATCATATATATATATATATATGAGACTGATCATATATATATATGAGACTGATCATATATATATATATATATGAGACTGATCATATATATATATGTGAGACTGATCATATATATATATATATATATATATGAGACTGATCATATATATATATATGAGACTGATCATATATATATATATGAGACTGATCATATATATATATATATATGAGACTGATTATATATATATATATATATATATGAGACTGGATCATATATATATATATATATATGAGACTGATCATATATATATATATATATGAGACTGATCATATATATATATATATATGAGACTGATCATATATATATATATATATGAGACTGATCATATATATATATATATGAGACTGATCATATATATATATATGAGACTGATCATATATATATATATATGAGACTGATCATATATATATATGAGACTGATCATATATATATATGAGACTGATCATATATATATATGAGATTGATCATATATATCTATATGAGACTGATCATATATATATATATATGAGACTGATCATATATATATATATATATATGAGACTGATCATATATATATATATATACATATATATATATGAGACTGATCATATATATATATGTATATATGAGACTGATCATATATATATATACATATATATATATATGAGACTGATCATATATATATATATACATATATATATATGAGACTGATCATATATATATATATGAGACTGATCATATATATATATATGAGACTGATCATATATATATATATATATATGAGACTGATCATATATATATATATATATATATGAGACTGACTCTCCATATATATATATGAGACTGATCATATATATATATATGAGATCGATTATATATATATATATATATATGAGACTGATCATATATATATATATATATGAGACTGATCATATATATATATTTAATATTGATCATATATATATATGAGACTGATCATATATATCTATATGAGACTGATCATATATATATATATGAGACTGATCATATATATATATATATATATGAGATCAGATCATATATATATATATATATATGAGACTGATCATATATATATATATATATGAGACTGATCATATATATATATATATATATATATGAGACTGATCATATATATATATATATGAGACTGATCATATGTATATATGAGACTGATCATATATATATATATCTGATTCATATATATATATATATATGAGACTGATCATATATATATATATGTATATATGAGACTGATCATATATATATATATATATATATATATATATATATATATATATATATATATATATATATATATAGATAAGATCATATATATATATATGAGACAGATCATATATATATATATATATGAGACTGATCATATATATATATATATATGAGACTGATCATATATATATATATATATATGAGACTGATCATATATATATATATATGAGACTGATCATATATATATATATATATGAGACTGATCATATATATATATGAGACTGATCATATATATCTATATGAGACTGATCATATATATATATATATGAGACTGATCATATATATATATATATATGAGACTGATCATATATATATATATGAGACTGACTTATATATATATATATATGAGACTGATCATATATATATATATATATATGAGAGACTGATCATATATATATATATATATATATGAGACTGATCATATATATATATATATATATATGAGACTGATCATATATATATATATATATATGAGACTGATCATATATATATATATATGAGACTGATCATATATATATATATATGAGATCGATCATATATATATATATATGAGACTGATCATATATATATATATATGAGACTGATCATATATATATATATATGAGACTGATCATATATATATATATATGAGACTGATCATATATATATATATATGAGACTGATCATATATATATATATGAGACTGATCATATATATATATGAGACTGATCATATACTGATCATATATATATATATGAGACTGATCATATATATATATGAGACTGATCATATATATATATATATATATGAGACTGATCATATATATATATATATGAGACTGATCATATATATATATATATATGAGACTGATCATATATATATATATATGAGACTGATTATATATATGAGACTGATCATATATATATATATGAGACTGATTATATATATATGAGACTGATCATATATATATATATATATATGAGACTGATCATATATATATATGAGAATGATCATATATATATGAGACTGATCATATATATATATATATGAGAATGATCATATATATGAGAATGATCATATATATATATATGAGAATGATCATATATATATATATGAGACTGATCATATATATATATATATATATGAGACTGATCATATATATATATATATATGAGAATGATCATATATATATATATATATATGAGAATGATCATATATATATATATGAGAATGATCATATATATATATATATATATATATATGAGATTGATCATATATATATATATATGAGATTGATCATATATATATATATGAGACTGATCATATATATATATATATATATATATGAGACTGACCATATATATATATATATGAGACTGATCATATATATATATATATGAGACTGATCATATATATATATATGAGACTGATCATATATATATATATGAGACTGATCATATATATATATATATATATATATATATATGAGACTGATCATATATATATATATGAGACGGATCATATGTATATATGAGACTGATCATATATATATATGAGACTGATCATATGTATATATGAGACTGATTATATATATATGTATATATAAGACTGATCATATATATATATGAGACTGATCATATATATATAAGACTGATCATATATATATATATATATAAGACTGATCATATATATATATATATAAGAACTGATCATATATATATATATATATAAGACTGATCATATATATATATAAGACTGATCATATATATATATAAGACTGATCATATATATATATATATATAAGACTGATCATATATATATATATAAGACTGATCATATATATATATATATAAGACTGATCATATATATATATATATGTAAGACTGATCATATATATATATGAGACTGATCATATATATATATAAGACTGATCATATATATATATATATATATTGATCATATATATATATATATATAAGACTGATCATATATATATATATATATATATATGACTGATCATATATATATATAAGACTGATCTTATATATAAATATATATAAAACCGATCTATATATAAATATATAAGACTGATCATATATATATATATATATATAAGACTGATCATATATATATATATATATAAGACTGATCATATATATATGAGACTGATCATATATATATATATATGTGAGACCGATCATATATATAAATATAGATATATATGATCAGTCTCATATATATGAGACTGATCATATATATATATATCTATGAGACTGATCGTATATATATATATATATATGAGACTTATCATATATATATATATATGAGACTGATCATATATATATATGAGACTGATCATATATATATATATGAGACTGATCATATATATATATATATATATATAAGACTGATCATATATATATATATGTATATATGTGACTGATCATATATATGTATATATGAGACTGATCATATATATATATACATATATGAGACTGATCATATATATATATGTATATATGAGACTGATCATATATATATGTATATATGAGACTGATCATATATATATATGTATATATGAGACTGATCATATATATATATATATACATATATATATATGAGACTGATCATATATATATATATACATATATATATATGACTGATCATATATATATATATATGTATATATGAGACTGATCATATATATATATATACATATATATATATGAGACTGATCATATATATATATATATATGAGACTGATCATATATATATATATATATATGAGACTGATCATATATATATATGTGAGACTGATCATATATATATATATATATATATATGAGACTGATCATATATATATATATATGAGACTGATCATATATATATATGAGACTGATCATATATATATATGAGACCTGATCATATATATATATGAGACTGATCATATATATATCTATATGAGACTGATCATATATATATATATATGAGACCGATCATATATATATATATATATATGAGACTGATCATATATATATATATACATATATATATATATGAGACTGATCATATATATATATGTATATATGAGACTGATCATATATATATATATACATATATATATATGAGACTGATCATATATATATATATACATATATATATATGAGACTGATCATATATATATATATGAGACTGATCATATATATATATATGAGACTTAATTAATATATATATATATATATATGAGACTGATCACATATATATATATATATGAGACTGATCATATATATATGAGACTCGGATCATATATATATATATGAGACTTCTTTGACTATATATATATATATATATATATATATATGAGACTGATCATATATATATATATATATGAGACTGATCATATATATATATGAGACTGATCATATATATATATGAGACTGATCATATATATCTATATGAGACTGATCATATATATATATATATATGAGATTGATCATATATATATATATATATATGAGACTGATCATATATATATATATATATGAGACTGATCATATATATATATATATATATGAGACTGATCATATATATATATATATATATATATGAGACTGATCATATATATATATATATATATATGAGACTGATCATATATATATATATATATATATGAGACTGATCATATATATATATATATATATATGAGACTGATCATATATATATATATATATATATGAGACTGATCATATATATATATATATATGAGACTGATCATATATATATATATATATGAGACTGATCATATGTATATATGAGACTGATCATATGTATATATGAGACTGATCATATATATATATATGTATATATGAGACTGATCATATATATATATATGTATATATGAGACTTGATCATATATATATATATATATATATGAGACTGATCATATATATATATATATATATATATGAGACAGATCATATATATATATATGAGACAGATCATATATATATATATATGAGACTGATCATATATATATATATATATGAGACTGATCATATATATATATATATATGAGACTGATCATATATATATATATATATGAGACTGATCATATATATATATATATATGAGACTGATCATATATATATATGAGACTGATCATATATATCTATATGAGACTGATCATATATATATATATATGAGACTGATCATATATATATATATATGAGACTGATCATATATATATATATGAGACTGATCATATATATATATATATATATGAGACTGATCATATATATATATATATATATGAGACTGATCATATATATATATATATATATATATATGAGACTGATCATATATATATATATATATATGAGACTGATCATATATATATATATATATGAGACTGATCATATATATATATATATGAGACTGATCATATATATATATATATGAGACTGATCATATATATATATATATGAGACTGATCATATATATATATATATGAGACTGATCATATATATATATATATGAGACTGATCATATATATATATATATGAGACTGATCATATATATATATATATGAGACTGATCATATATATATATATATGAGACTGATCATATATATATATGAGACTGATCATATATATATATGAGACTGATCATATATATATATTATGAGACTGATCATATATATATATATATGAGACTGGATCATATATATATATATATGAGACTGATCATATATATATATATATATGAGACTGATCATATATATATATATATATGAGACTGATCATATATATATATATATATATGAGACTGATCATATATATATATATATGAGACTGATCATATATATATATATATGAGACTGATTATATATATATATGAGACTGATCATATATATATATATATATATATGAGATTGATCATATATATATATATATGAGACTGATCATATATATATATATATGAGACTGATTATATATATATATGAGACTGATCATATATATATATATATGAGACTGATTATATATATATATGAGACTGATCATATATATATATATATATATATGAGACTGATCATATATATATATATATGAGACTGATCATATATATATATGAGAATGATCATATATATATGAGACTGATCATATATATATATATATGAGAATGATCATATATATATGAGAATGATCATATATATATATATGAGAATGATCATATATATATATATGAGACTGATCATATATATATATATATATGAGACTGATCATATATATATATATGAGAATGATCATATATATATATATATATGAGAATGATCATATATATATATATGAGAATGATCATATATATATATATATATATATATATGAGATTGATCATATATATATATATATGAGATTGATCATATATATATATATGAGACTGATCATATATATATATATATATATATATATGAGACTGATCATATATATATATATATGAGACTGATCATATATATATATATATATGAGACTGATCATATATATATATATGAGACTGATCATATATATATATATGAGACTGATCATATATATATATATATATATATGAGACTGATCATATATATATATATATGAGACGGATCATATGTATATATGAGACTGATTATATATATATGTATATATAAGACTGATCATATATATATATATATGAGACCGATCATATATATATATATAAGACTGATCATATATATATATATATAAGACTGATCATATATATATATATATATATAAGACTGATCATATATATATAAGACTGATCATATATATATATAAGACTGATCATATATATATATATATATATATAAGACTGATCATATATATATATATATAAGACTGATCATATATATATATATATGTAAGACTGATCATATATATATATGAGACTGATCATATATATATATAAGACTAATCATATATATATATATATAAGGCTGATCATATATATATATATATAAGACTGCT
>JBBBDQ010019616.1:0-11286 GCA_037127315.1 Ascarosepion bandense | reverse complement strand
AGGGCCTGGGCTACATGTTTAAGTGGCTATGCCTGAAGTTACTGTTAAGGCTTGGATTAGAGCTAGGGCTAGGGTTAAATGCTATGGCTAGAGTTAAGGTTGTCTTGTGTTACAGCAAAAGCTAGGTTTAAAGGGGGCTGTGGCTAAAGCTAAGATTAACTAGTCATGCCCAGGGCTAGTGTGAATGGGCTAGTGCTGGGCCTACGATTAACTAGTCATGCCCAGGGCTAGTGTGAATGGAGCTAGGGCTGGAGCTACGATTAACTAGTCATGCCCAGGGCTAGTGTGAATGGGCTAGTGCTGGAGCTACGATTAACTAGTCATGCCCAGGGCTAGTGTGAATGGGCTGGTGCTGGAGCTAAGATTAACTAGTCATGCCCAGGGCTAGTGTGAATGGGCTAGTGCTAGAGCTAAGATTAAGTAGTCATGCCCAGGGCTAGTGTGAATGGGCTAGTGCTAGAGCTACGATTAACTAGTCATGCCCAGGGCTAGTGTCAGATGGGCTAGTGCTAGAGCTAAGATTAACTAGTCATGCCCAGGGCTAGTAATGTGAATGGGCTAGGAGCTGGAGCTACGATTAACTAGTCATGCCCAGGGCTAGTGTGAATGGGCTAGTGCTGGAGCTAAGATTAACTAGTCATGCCCAGGGCTAGTGTGAATGGGCTAGTGCTGGAGCTAAGATTAACTGGTCATGCCCAGGGCTAGTGTGAATGAGCTAGTGCTGGAGCTAAGTTAACTAGTCATGCCCAGGGCTGAGTGGCCAGATGGGCTAGTGCTGGAGCTAAGATTAACTAGTCATGCCCAGGGCTAGTGTGAATGGGCTAGTGCTGGAGCTAAGATTAACTAGTCATGCCCAGGGCTAGTGTGAATGGGCTGATGCTGGAGCTAAGATTAACTAGTCATGCCCAGGGCTAGTGTGGATGGGCTAGGGCTGGAGCTAAGATTAACTAGTCATGCCCAGGGCTGGTGACAGATGGGCTAGGGCTGGAGCTAGAGATTAACTAGTCATGCCCAGGGCTAGTGTGAATGGGCTAGGGCTGGAGCTAAGATTAACTAGTCATGCCCAGGGCTAGTGTGAATGGGCTAGTGCTGGAGCTAAGATTAACTAGTCATGCCCAGGGCTAGTGTGAATGGGCTAGTGCTGGAGCTAAGATTAACTAGTCATGCCCAGGGCTAGTGTGAATGGGCTAGTGCTGGAGCTAAGATTAACTAGACACTTTGAGCTAGTGTGAATGGGCTAGTGCTGGAGCTAAGATTAACTAGTCATGCCCAGGGCTAGTGTGAATGGGCTAGTGCTGGAGCTAAGATTAACAGTCATGCCCAGGGCTAGTGTGAGTGGGCTAGTGCTGGAGCTAAGATTAACTAGTCATGCCCAGGGCTAGTGTGAATGGGCTAGTGCTGGAGCTAAGATTAACTAGTCATGCCCAGGGCTAGTGGCAGATGAGCTGAATGCTGGAGCTAAGATTAACTAGTCACATTTGAGGCTAGTGTGAATGGGCTAGTGCTGGAGCTAAGATTAACTAGTCATGCCCAGGGCTAGTGTGAATGGGCTAGCGCTGGAGCTAAGATTAACTAGTCATGCCCAGGGCTAGTGTGAATGGGCCTAGCGTGAGGCTAAGATGCTAGTCATGCCCAGGGCTAGTGTGAATGGGCTAGCGCTGGAGCTAAGATTAACTAGTCATGCCCAGGGCTAGTGTGAATGAGCTGACGCTGGAGCTAAGATTAACTAGTCATGCCCAGGGCTAGTGTGAATGGGCTAGCGCTGGAGCTAAGATTAACTGGTCATGCCCAGGGCTAGTGTGAATGGGCTAGCGCTGGAGCTAAGATTAACTAGTCATGCCCAGGACGTGTGAATGGGCTAGCGCTGGAGCTAAGATTAACTAGTCATGCCCAGGGCTAGTGTGGATGGGCTAGCGCTGGAGCTAAGATTAACTAGTCATGCCCCAGGGCTAGTGTGAATGGGCCCTGGCACATGGAGCTAAGATTAACTAGTCATGCCCAGGGCTAGTGTGAATGGGCTAGCGCTGGAGCTAAGATTAACTAGTCATGCCCAGGGCTAGTGTGAATGGGCTAGCGCTGGAGCTAAGATTAACTAGCTCATGCCCAGGGCTAGTGTGAATGGGCTAGCGCTGGGCCTAAGATTAACTAGTCATGCCCAGGGCTAGTGTGAATGGGCTAGCGCTGGAGCTAAGATTAACTAGTCATGCCCAGGGCTAGTGTGAATGAGCTAGCGCTGGAGCTAAGATTAACTAGTCATGCCCAGGGCTAGTGTGAATGGGCTAGCGCTGGAGCTAAGATTAACTAGTCATGCCCAGGGCTAGTGTGAATGGGCAGCGCTGGAGCTAAGATTAACTAGTCATGCCCAGGGCTAGTGTGAATGGGCTAGCGCTGGAGCTAAGATTAACTAGTCATGCCCAGGGCTAGTGTGAATGAGCTAGCGCTGGAGCTAAGATTAACTAGTCATGCCCAGGGCTAGTGTGAATGGGCTAGCGCTGGAGCTAAGATTAACTAGTCATGCCCAGGGCTAGTGTGAATGGGCTAGCGCTGGAGCTAAGATTAACTAGTCATGCCCAGGGCTAGTGTGAATGGGCTAGCGCTGGAGCTAAGATTAACTAGTCATGCCCAGGGCTAGTGTGAATGGAAGAGCACAGCGCTTCCATGGAACTAGATTAACTAGTCATGCCCAGGGCTAGTGTGAATGGGCTAAACGCTGGAGCTAAGATTAACTAGTCATGCCCAGGGCTAGTGTGAATGGGCTAGCGCTGGAGCTAAGATTAACTAGTCATGCCCAGGGCTAGTGTGAATGGGCTAAGCTGGAGCTAAGATTAACTAGTCATGCCCAGGGCTAGTGTGAATGGGCTAGCGCTGGAGCTAAGATTAACTAGTCATGCCCAGGGCTAGTGTGAATGGGCTAGCGCTGGAGCTAAGATTAACTGATGTGCCCAGGGCTAGTGTGAATGGGCTAGCGCTGGGCAGATTAACTAGTCATGCCCAGGGCTAGTGTGAATGGGCTAGCGCTGGAGCTAAGATTAACTAGTCATGCCCAGGGCTAGTGTGAATGGGCTAGCGCTGGGCTAAGATTAACTAGTCATGCCCAGGGCTAGTGTGAATGGGCTAGCGCTGGAGCTAAGATTAACTAGTCATGCCCAGGGCTAGTGTGAATGAGCTAGCGCTGGAGCTAAGATTAACTAGTCATGCCCAGGGCTAGTGTGAATGGGCTAGCGCTGGAGCTAAGATTAATAGTCATGCCCAGGGCTAGTGTGAATGGGCTAGCGCTGGAGCTAAGATTAACTAGTCATGCCCAGGGCTAGTGTGAATGAGCTAGCTGGAGCTAAGATTAACTAGTCATGCCCAGGGCTAGTGTGAATGGGCTAGCGCTGGAGCTAGATTAACTAGTCATGCCCAGGGCTGAGTGTGAATGGGCTAGCTGGAGCTAAGATTAACTAGTCATGCCCAGGGCTAGTGTGAATGGGCTAAGCTGGAGCTAGATTAACTAGTCATGCCCAGGGCCTAGTGTGAATGGGCTAGCGCTGGAGCTAAGGTAACTAGTCATGCCCAAGGACGCTGGTGTGAATGGGCTAGCGCTGGAGCTAAGATTAACTAGTCATGCCCAGGGCTAGTGTGAATGGAGCTGACGCTGGGCTAAGATTAACTAGTCATGCCCAGGGCTAGTGTGAATGGGCTAGCGCTGGAGCTAAGATTAACTAGTCATGCCCAGGGCTAGTGTGAATGGGCTAGCCGCTGGGCTAAGATTAACTAGTCATGCCCAGGGCTAGTGTGAATGGGCTAGCGGAACTGGAGCTAAGATTAACTAGTCATGCCCAGGGCTAGTGTGAATGAGCTAGCGCTGGAGCTAAGATTAACTAGTCATGCCCAGGGCTAGTGTGAATGGGCTAGCGCTGGAGCTAAGATTAACTAGTCATGCCCAGGGCTAGTGTGAATGGGCTAGCGCTGGAGCTAAGATTAACTAGTCATGCCCAGGGCTAGTGTGAATGGGCCCAAACGCTGGAGCTAAGATTAACTAGTCATGCCCAGGGCTAGTGTGGATGGGCTAGCGCTGGAGCTGAATTAACTAGTCATGCCCAGGGCTAGTGTGAATGGGCTAGCGCTGGAGCTAAGATTAACTAGTCATGCCCAGGGCTAGTGTGAATGGAGCTAAGCACAGGAGCTAAGATTAACTAGTCATGCCCAGGGCTAGTGTGAATGGGCTAGCGCTGGAGCTAAGATTAACTAGTCATGCCCAGGGCTAGTGTGAATGGGCTAGCGCTGGAGCTAAGATTAACTAGTCATGCCCAGGGCTAAGTGTGAATGAGGCTAGCTGGAGCTAAGATTAACTAGTCATGCCCAGGGCTAGTGTGAATGAGCTAGCGCTGGAGCTAAGATTAACTAGTCATGCCCAGGGCTAGTGTGAATGGGCTAGCGCTGGAGCTAAGATTAACTAGTCATGCCCAGGGCTAGTGTGAATGGGCCTAGCGCTGGAGCTAAGATTAGCTAGTCATGCCCAGGGCTAGTGTGAATAGATAGCGCTGGAGCTAAGATTAACTAGTCATGCCCAGGGCTAGTGTGAATGGGCCTAGCGCTGGAGCTAAGATTAACTAGTCATGCCCAGGGCTAGTGTGAATGGGCTAAGCTGGAGCTAAAAGATTAACTAGTCATGCCCAGGGCTAGTGTGAATGGGCTAGCGCTGGAGCTAAGATTAACTAGTCATGCCCAGGGCTAGTGTGAATGGGCTAGCGCTGGAGCTAAGATTAACTAGTCATGCCCAGGGCTAGTGTGAATGGGCTAGCGCTGGAGCTAAGATTAACTAGTCATGCCCAGGGCTAGTGTGAATGGGCTAGCGCTGGAGCTAAGATTAGCTAGTCATGCCCAGGGCTGAGTCAGCAGATGAGCTAGCTGGAGCTACAAAGATTAACTAGTCATGCCCAGGGCTAGTGTGAATAGGCTAGCGCTGGAGCTAAGATTAACTAGTCATGCCCAGGGCTAGTGTGGATGGGCTAGCGCTGGAGCTAGATTAACTAGTCATGCCCAGGGCTAGTGTGAATGGGCTAGCGCTGGAGCTAAGATTAACTAGTCATGCCCAGGGCTAGTGTGAATGGGCTAGCGCTGGAGCTAAGATTAACTAGTCATGCCCAGGGCTAGTGTGAATGGGCTACAACGCTGAGGCTAAGATTAACTAGTCATGCCCAGGGCTAGTGTGAATGGGCTAGCGCTGGAGCTAAGATTAACTAGTCATGCCCAGGGCTAGTGTGAATGGGCTAGCGCTGGAGCTAAGATTAACTAGTCATGCCCAGGGGCCAGTGTGAATGGGCTAGCGCTGGAGCTAGGAGTAACAGTCATGCCCAGGGCTAGTGTGGTCTGGGCTAGTAGCTGGGCTAAGATTAACTAGTCATGCCCAGGGCTAGTGTGAATGGGCTAGCGCTGGGTATAAGATTAACTAGTCATGCCCAGGGCTAGTGTGGAGTCGACTGACGCTGGAGCTAAGATTAACTAGTCATGCCCAGGGCTAGTGTGAATGGGCTAGCGCTGGAGCTAAGATTAACTAGTCATGCCCAGGGCTAGTGTGAATGGGCTAGCGCTGGAGCTAAGATTAACTAGTCATGCCCAGGGCTAGTGTGAATGAGCTAGCGCTGGAGCTAGATTAACTAGTCATGCCCAGGGCTTAGTGTGAATGGGCTGGCCAGCTGGAGCTAAGATTAACTAGTCATGCCCAGGGCTAGTGTGAATGGGCTAGCGCTGGAGCTAAGATTAACTAGTCATGCCCAGGGCTAGTGTGAATAGGCTAGCGCTGGGCTAAAGATGTATAGTCATGCCCAGGGCTAGTGTGAATGGGCTAGCGCTGGAGCTAAGATTAACTAGTCATGCCCAGGGCTAGTGTGAATGGGCTAGCGCTGGAGCTAAGATTAACTAGTCATGCCCAGGGCTAGTGTGAATGGGCTAGCGCTGAGGCTAAGATTAACTAGTCATGCCCAGGGCTAGTGTGAATGGGCTAGCGCTAGATTTAAGATTAACTAGTCATGCCCAGGGCTAGTGTGAATGGGCTAGCGCTGGAGCTGAATTAACTAGTCATGCCCAGGGCTAGTGTGAGATGGGCTAGCGCTGGAGCTAAAAGATTAACTAGTCATGCCCAGGGCTAGTGTGAATGGGCTAGCGCTGGAGCTAAGATTAACTAGTCATGCCCAGGGCTAGTGTGAATGGGCTAGCGCTGGAGCTAAGATTAACTAGTCATGCCCAGGGCTAGTGTGAATGAGCTAGCGCTGGAGCTAAGATTAACTAGTCATGCCCAGGGCTAGTGTGAATAGGCCTAGCGCTGGAGCTAAGATTAACTAGTCATGCCCAGGGCTAGTGTGAATGAGCTAGCGCTGGAGCTAAGATTAACTAGTCATGCCCAGGGCTAGTGTGAATGGGCTAGCGCTGGAGCTAAGATTAACTAGTCATGCCCAGGGCTAGTGTGAATGGGCTAGCGCTGGGCTAAGATTAACTAGTCATGCCCAGGGCTAAGTGTGAATGGGCTAGCGCTGGAGCTAAGATTAACTAGTCATGCCCAGGGCTAGTGTGAATGGGCCCTAGCGCTGGAGCTAAGATTAACTAGTCATGCCCAGGGCTAGTGTGAATGGGCTAGCGCTGGAGCTAAGATTAACTAGTCATGCCCAGGGCTAGTGTGAATGGGCTAGCGCTGGAGCTAAGATTAACTAGTCATGCCCAGGGCTAGTGTGAATGGGCTAGCGCTGGAGCTAGATTAACTAGTCATGCCCAGGGCTAGTGTGAATGGGCTAGCGCTGGAGCTAAGATTAACTAGTCATGCCCAGGGCTAGTGTGAATGGGCTAGCGCTGGAGCTAAAAGATTAACTAGTCATGCCCAGGGCTAGTGTGAATGGGCTAGCGCTGGAGCTAAGATTAACTAGTCATGCCCAGGGCTAGTGTGGATGGGCTAGCGCTGGAGCTAAGATTAACTAGTCATGCCCAGGGCTAGTGTGAATGGGCTAGCGCTGGAGCTAAGATTAACTAGTCATGCCCAGGAGCTAGTGTGAATGGGCTAGCGCTGGAGCTAAGATTAACTAGTCATGCCCAGGGCTAGTGTGAATGGAGAAGTAGCGCTGGAGCTAAGATTAACTAGTCATGCCCAGGGCTAGTGTGAATGGGCTAGCGCTGGAGCTAAGATTAACTAGTCATGCCCAGGGCTAGTGTGAATGGGCTAGCGCTGGAGCTAAGATTAACTAGTCATGCAGGGCTAGTGTGAATGAGCTAAGCATGGAGCTAAGACCAACTAGTCATGCCCAGGGCTAGTGTGAATGGGCTAGCGCTGGGCTAAGATTAACTAGTCATGCCCAGGGCTAGTGTGAATGGGCTAGCGCTGGAGCTAAGATTAACTAGTCATGCCCAGGGCTAGTGTGAATGGGCTAGCGCTGGAGCTAAGATTAACTAGTCATGCCCAGGGCTAGTGTGAATGGGCTAGCGCTGGAGCTAAGATTAACTAGTCATGCCCAGGGCTAGTGTGGATGGGCTAGCGCTGGGTAAGATTAACTAGTCATGCCCAGGGCTAGTGTGAATGGGCTAGCGCTGGAGCTAAAGTTAACTAGTCATGCCCAGGGCTAGTGTGAATGGGCTAACGCTGGAGCTAAGATTAACTAGTCATACCCAGGGCTAGTGTGAATGAGCTAGCGCTGGAGCTAAGATTAACTAGGCATGCCCAGGGCTAGTGTGAATGGGCTAGCGCTGGAGCTAAGATTAATAGGCATGCCCAGGGCTAGTGTGAATGGGCACGGCGCTGGAGCTAAGATTAACTAGGCATGCCCAGGGCTAGTGTGAATGAATGGCAGCTGGAGCTAAGATTAGCTAGGCATGCCCAGGGCTAGTGTGAATGGGCTAGCGCTGGAGCTAAGATAACTAGGCATGCCCAGGGCTAGTGTGAATGGGCTAGCGCTGGAGCTAAGATTAACTAGGCATGCTGGGAGCTGGTGTGAATGGGCTAGCGCTGGAGCTAAGATTAACTAGTCATGCCCAGGGCTAGTGTGAATGGGCTAAGCTGGAGCTAAGATTAACTAGTCATGCCCAGGGCTAGTGTGAATGGGCAGCGCTGGAGCTAAGATTAACTAGTCATGCCCAGGGCTAGTGTGAATGGGCTAGCGCTGGAGCCCTAGATTAACTAGTCATGCCCAGGGCTAGTGTGAATGGGCTAGCGCTGGAGCTAAGATTAACTAGTCATGCCCAGGGCTAGTGTGAATGGGCTAGCGCTGGAGCTAAGATTAACTAGTCATGCCCAGGGCTAGTGTAGATAGACTGGCAGCCTGGGCTAAGATTAACTAGTCATGCCCAGGGCTAGTGTGAATGGGCTAGCGCTGGAGCTAGATTAACTAGTCATGCCCAGGGCTAGTGTGAATGGGCTAGCGCTGGAGCTAAGATTAACTAGTCATGCCCAGGAGCTAGTGTAGATGAGCCTAGCGCTGGAGCTAAGATTAACTAGTCATGCCCAGGGCTAGTGTGAATGGGCTAGCGCTGGAGCTAAGATTAACTAGTCATGCCCAGGGCTAGTGTGAATGGGCTGCGCTGGGCTAAGATTAACTAGTCATGCCCAGGGCTAGTGTGAATGGGCTAGCGCTGGAGCTAAGATTAACTAGTCATGCCCAGGGCTAGTGTGAATGGGCTACAGCGCTGGAGCTAAGGTCACTAGTCATGCCCAGGGCTAGTGTGAATGGGCTAGCGCTGGAGCTAAGATTAACTAGTCATGCCAGAGGGCTAGTGTGAATGGAGCTAAGCATGGAGCTAAGATTAACTAGTCATGCCCAGGGCTAGTGTGAATGAGCTAGCGCTGGAGCTAAGATTAACTAGTCATGCCCAGGGCCTTTAGTGTGAATGGGCTAGCGCTGGAACTGAATTAACTAGTCATGCCCAGGGCTAGTGTGAATGGGCTAGCGCTGGAGCTAAAATTAACTAGTCATGCCCAGGGCTAGTGTGGATGGGCTAAGCGCTGGAGCTAAGATTAACTAGTCATGCCCAGGGCTAGTGTGAATGGGCTAGCTGGGCTAAGATTAACTAGTCATGCCCAGGGCTAGTGTGAATGGGCTAGCGCTGGAGCTAGATTAACTAGTCATGCCCAGGGCTAGTGTGAATGGGCCCTAGCGCTGGGCCTAAGATTAACTAGTCATGCCCAGGGCTAGTGTGAGATGGAAGCTAGCGCTGGAGCTGGATTAACTAGTCATGCCCAGGGCTAGTGTGAATGGGCTAGCGTGGAGCTAAGATTAACTAGTCATGCCCAGGGCTAGTGTGAATGTTAGCGCTGGGCCCCAAGATTCTTAGTCATGCCCAGGGCTAGTGTGAATGAGCTAGCGCTGGAGCTAGTTAACTAGTCATGCCCAGGGCTAGTGTGAATGGGCTAGCGCTGGAGCTAAGATTAACTAGTCATGCCCAGGGCTAGTGTGGATGGGCTAGCGCTGGAGCTAAGATTAACTAGTCATGCCCAGGGCTAGTGTGAATGAGCTAAGCTGGAGCTAAGATTAACTAGTCATGCCCAGGGCTAATTGTGAATGGAGGCCTAGCTAGACTAAGATGTGGTCATACTTGGGGCTAGTGTGAATGGGCTAGCGCTGGAGCTAAGATTAACTAGTCATGCCCAGGGCTAGTGTGAATGGGCTAGCGCTGGAGCTAAGATTAACTAGTCTGCCCAGGGCTAGTGTGAATGGGCTAGCGCTGGAGCTAAGATAGTCATGCCCAGGGCTAGTGTGAATGGGCTAGCGCTGGAGCTAAGATTAACTAGTCATGCCCAGGGCTAGTGTGAATGGGCTAGCGCTGGAGCTAAAAGATTAACTAGTCATGCCCAGGGCTAGTGTGAATGGGCTAGCGCTGGAGCTAAGATTAACTAGTCATGCCCAGGGCTAGTGTGAATGGGCCTAGCGCTGGGCCTAAGATTAACTAGTCATGCCCAGGGCTAGTGTGAATGGGCTAGCGCTGGAGCTAAGATTAACTAGTCATGCCCAGGACGTAGTGTGGAAAATGGGCCTAGCGCTGGAGCTAAGTTAACTAGTCATGCCCAGGGCTAGTGTGAATGGGCTAGCGCTGGAGCTAAGATTAACTAGTCATGCCCAGGGCTAGTGTGGACGGGCTAGCGCTGGGCTAAGATTAACTAGGCATGCCCAGGGCTAGTGTGAATGGGCTAGCGCTGGAGCTAAGATTAACTAGGCATGCCCAGGGCTAGTGTGAATGGGCTAGCGCTGGAGCTAAGATTAACTAGGCATGCCCAGGGCTAGTGTGTTCAGGCTAGCGCTGGAGCTAAGATTAACTAGTCATGCCCAGGGCTAGTGTGAATGGGCTAGCGCTGGAGCTAAGATTAACTAGTCATGCCCAGGGCTAGTGTGAATGAGCTAGCGCTGGAGCTAAGATTAACTAGTCATGCCCAGGGCTAGTGTGAATGGGCTAGCGCTGGGCTAAGATTAACTAGTCATGCAGGGCTAGTGTGAATGGGCTAGCGCTGGAGCTAAGATTAACCTAGTCATGCCCAGGGCTAGTGTGAATGGGCTAGCGCTGGGCTAAGATTAGTCATGCCCAGGGCTAGTGTGAATGGGCTAGCGCTGGAGCTAAGATTAACTAGTCATGCCCAGGGCTAGTGTGAATGGAGCTGGCTGGGCCTAAGATTAACTAGTCATGCCCAGGGCTAGTGTGAATGGGCTAGCGCTGGAGCTAAGATTAACTAGTCATGCCCAGGGCTAGTGTGAATGGGCTAGCGCTGGAGCTAAGATTAGCTAGTCATGCCCAGGGCTAGTGTGAATGGGCTAGCGCTGGAGCTAAGATTAACTAGTCATGCCCAGGGCTAGTGTGAATGGGCTAGCGCTGGAGCTAAGATTAACTAGTCATGCCCGGAGACGCTGGTGAATGAGCTAGCGCTGGAGCTAAGATTAACTAGTCATGCCAGGGCTAGTGTGAATGGGCCTAGCGCTGGAGCTAAGATTAACTAGTCATGCCCAGGGCTAGTGTGAATGGGCAGCGCTGGAGCTAAGATTAACTAGTCATGCCCAGGGCTAGTGTGAATGAGCTAGCGCTGGAGCTAAGATTAACTAGTCATGCCCAGGGCTAGTGTGAATGGGCTAGCGCTGGAGCTAAGATTAACTAGTCATGCTTGGGGCTAGTGTGAATGGGCTAGCGCTGGAGCTAAGATTAACTAGTCATGCCCAGGGCTAGTGTGAATGGGCTAGCGCTGGAGCTAAGATAACTAGTCATGCCAGGGCTAGTGTGAATGGGCTAGCGCTGGAGCTAAGATTAACTAGTCATGCCCAGGGCTAGTGTGAATGGGCTAGC
>JBBBDQ010019601.1:0-14911 GCA_037127315.1 Ascarosepion bandense | reverse complement strand
TTCAGAACTTTAGATTGCAATGGATATACAATCGAAAGTTTGCTAAGACAAAATAAAGACATAGCTTTTTATTTATTGCATTGTTATCCATTATTACACACAATACTAAAACCTATTTCTTCCAACCCAATTAAGCGTTCGAATTATGTTGAATAAATTTTTCTGCTTTAAGACATTTTAGTCAACATTATACTATCACCATCCTTATAATTCGATAACATAACTACCAGCATAAAAGCAAATACTTGTTGCTGCCTCATCGATGTTCGACCAGCGCAAGCCAACAACATTGCCACGCTATGTAATCAAAATAAGGTTTTAGATGAATTTCATCTTTCAGTAAAGATACTGTGATAATAACGAACTTAGTAACTTGAACTTATTTTTATATACACTTGAAAATTGTTATGTTTAACTCTGACAACAGGTTCATGAAGGTGATACAGATGGTCCTTTAATGGTTGAATAGCTTGGTAAAATTACATTTTTTCAGATCTCTTAACAGTCTATCCATTGGAGAACAGTTATATAATAATGAGCTATATATCATTTCTGTTGAATAACTGAACATTTTGTATCCATTAGGTTTGTTGTTCATATATAATTTAATTGCACTATAATATTTATTTAAACTCTCTTGCAGTAATGACATGATCAATTTTAATATGGTCTTGCAATTTTTGCGGTTTGCTTTGTTGTTTCTTCTATTATGTTTTTTGGTTGAAATCAAATTTCAAAAATATTCACATCGTTTACAAGGTGGAATCTTATACTCCCCCTATTCTGTGAATTTCCCACATCATTACAAGAAGACGTGCTGCAATCAAGTCAATTGCAATGAACAAGGGTCATTTTAGGAATATGAGACTGGATGATATGACAAATAAGTTTATATGTTTCCTAATAATGGTTAATCATTTTCTGTCGATAAAATTTAATTTATCTTCCATATCATTAATCGTATGGGACATTTTTTATTTTTGTATGCTCATTCATCTGCAATACTTTTGATCAAACTCTTTTTCAGATCAAATTTTCTTGATTTTCTTGAGTTTTGGTGATTTTTCGGAGGTCGATGAAGATAAATAGGAGGGACTTGATTTAGGAAAATCTAGGTATATAGCACCATCTCTTCAGAAAGATAATTATTTTCAGGTTTAACTGTAATAGTTTTACCGTTTTTATCAAGTACTGATTTCTTTTTGTAATGTAGAAGGTCGAAAATGAAGTTCCCCTTTACTTACAAATATTTTCAAAGAAACCATGTATTTTGAAAATCTTCATTGATAAGAAAAACGAATTGAATGACTATAAAATGCCTATCAAAAACTCATGAATTAATTTTCGTTTTTTTGTTTGTTTTTGTTATTGCACATATATAATATTTTTAGGTCACTTTATTGCCGGGTAGTATCAATACAGTTTTTGAATAACATCATGATGAAAATATTATAAATCCATGGCTGAAGAAATATGAGAATTATTTATACCTTTTCAAGTATTAGTCCAAATGTGAACGTTAAACGAGCAGAATTCGAAATTTCGTATTACGGAATTCCAAAGTCGCCTATTCCAGTGAATCAGTGAATTTCCTATTTTAATTTAAGTTAAAATATATATTATTTATTGAAAAACAATATTTAATGAATAGAATCAGCAAAAAAATGTTAACAATGGTAATAGTTTTTATACATTTTGTTGCGGTTTTATGCTACGGCAGATAAAGGAGTATAGAATCGAACAGGTAATGATAGGATAGCTAAATCTGAAATATAAATTTTAAGTGTGAGCTTTGATAGTTTATTAAAATGTCAAATATATTTGAGAAATTCTTCAAAAATAACGGAGTTGAATTTTTAAAATAATTTTATATTTTGAATCCATTGTTTTAAATCACTGAATAAATAGAATATTTTTTTGTCAAGAAGATACTACTTAAAAATTTGAATATTTGGTAATTACATTACATTTTTAAAATATTTTAATGGTAAAAAAATGAAAAAAAGCAAAAATTAATGTTTTTATTTCAATTTCATTGTAGTGTTAAATAATTTATAAAAAAATCATGTTTTTTTAAAATATTTTTTTTGGTTAATGTTTTAATTTTAAGGATTAAAAAACCTAAACCAACTAAAAATTGTTGATTAAAATTCTAATTTTTGTTTCAATTTTTCTCTGGATTAATATCGATAGTTAACTTTCAAATTAATATCAAAAACAGAAAAAATGTTTGAAAATATATTTTTGAGGTAATTTCCCATTTTGTGCTAAATATTTACTAAAAATTATTATTTTAAAAATTGGATTTTAAAATTGGAAAAGTGATAGTAATTGTTGTGGTTAGGCCTTTATGTGTTTCAAATAAATTTTAAACTTAGTCAGAAATAATAGGTTTAAACAAAAAAAAGTTTGATATCATTTTTTTCAAATTTAGGGCACAAATATGGTGACTTGTTTGACTTTTGTTTTTTTTTTGTAACATAATTTTAGGTTTTCAAATAGAAAACCTTAAAAACCAACAAATTCTTTTAGGTCATTTATAAGATAAATTTTTGTAGTTTTTGATACAATACAAAAAAAAAAAGAATAAAAAAAATTTAATTTGAATATTTTTTCGTATTCCAAAAATGATTCATAAAGGATTGCAAGAAGTATGAAAAGTTTTTTACTTTCGTTTTTCTAGAAATTTTTAAACATTTGTTCCGAAAAACATATTTTTGAAATAAAAATATCAATAAACTATTAATTCAAATACTTTTTAGAAAATATAATGATTTTATTATTTTAACAACTTTTTTTTCGGCTGATTTAAATTTTTAAAACATTTCGAAAAAAAAACTTACGAATGAATATTGGCCGTATTTATTTTTTTTTTTTTTTTTTCAGATATTTTTATTCCAATTGTATTCAAAGAAATAAAAATAATATCCAATTTATTGTATTAATTTAAAAAGATATAAACAAAGTGCTCTTCTTCTATTATTGCTGCGGCAAAACCAATTTTTAGCAAATTTTGATTTTAGCGACTGTTGAAACTTATTGGTGATAAAATTTTAACAGCACCCACTTTTGCTAAGCCGGACAGAATAAAATTATCTCCCTTTTGTGGCATGTTTCATTGATCAAATAAATGTTTATTTTGGAAACGAAAAACAATGAACTTTCAAATTCCATTTTATAATTCCCTTTACATTGTGGTATACACAAGAAAGAAACATATTTGGTTCACAATAAGTCAACGCTAACAGACTTTCGTATAAAACTTGAAGACTCTACCAAATGTAGCGTCAGCACGTCAACTTTAATCATAGACCAGACTTGCTTGGTTAATATAGCGACGGCCTCGGCTAATATGAACCAATCCAAAATATTCTATACGAAGTTTTTTTAATCAAAATAGTAAACCTTGACCCATACCAGAGAAAACTTCAATGTCTTCCCTCCGATTATGGGTTAAATAACATTGCCACGATTTGCTTCTTGACGTAAACTGCTTTAAACAATCGACGAAAGTAATGGCAACCTATGGGGGATAATCTTCTACCTAGTCAATCATTGTCTCTTTCGAGACACGATCGCTAACAATGTCTGTGTAGCTTCAAACATTTGAAGCTGAAATAATCTATTCAGTATACAATTTATTTAACAATATGTGAATAAGTACCGAAAATTTCGAACAAAAATTTTGCAATTTTTAACAACTTTTTAAAAACAATTTGTGAGAATTTTATTTTTATTTTTTTTTGGAAAAGCGCATCCATTTTGTTTGGTGGTACCTCACGTAATTCCTACGTTTATTTGAACAATTAGTTTTTAAAATTAATTAAATTTTTTAGGTTTTTGTATATATTGAAGGGATTTATCCAATTTAATAAGAAATTCATTTGTAATAATTAAAATAACTTTAATCAAAATTTAACAACTTTTATTTATTTATTTTTTTCTATGCCTGCGTTTTTGAAAGGTTTTTGGAAAGCACTTAAATATTTGAGTCGGCCTGCTTAAAGAGATCATCGTCCATCCTCTTTGCTGGTGATGGGCGGTAAGAAAATGCTTGTCAATTGTATCCAGAAAAATCAACGAACCGTTACGATCTGGACAAATGTACAAAAAGGTCAACAGAGTGACATCTCAGTGAAATCGGTTAATGTAAAATCTTAATTGAGGCGCCTATTCCTTATTAGAAGCTCAAAAAGAGACGGTGATGTTCTCGCTTGACTATTATCAAGGGGATTAAAACAGACAGCAAAAATTTGACCTGGCTATTAATATTTAAAAAGCGGATAGTTAAAATTCTTTTTATTTCAGAAGGGGATCTATAGGAGGTCTTGTACTTAGGGGTAAGGTTTGGGGCGGGACATTGACAAGCCTTGGAAATGATATGGTATTAACTTCAGGCACCCACAACGTAAACTGTTTTCAAAATACTAGACACTAACTCTGAAAGTGGACTCAATCTAAAAATCCCTAAGTCAGTGGTGTTTGAAAACATTTACGAACCTAGTGCTTGGTCGGATAATAATAATTGGGCGATCAATTAATCAATTACTGACTGGGCAGAAGATTACCCCGCAGTAGGTTGCCATGATTTTCTGCTTGGTCGGATAGGAAGTAAAAATGCTATCTTAAAACACAGGTGGCATAGAGGGTTGCATTGTGGTCGAGTTGTAGGTCATTATTATTAAGTTTGAATCTCACTGGGTGGCCCTTATTGGGTATTAAAAGAATGTGCTTCATTTTCATGAAATTTTGTTTACATAATTTTAAACATGTTCTTGGTCAGCGAGCACCAAAAATACTAATCTTTTAATAAGTAACATTAAAGATTCGCTAAAAATTATAGTCCATATGATGAAAACTGCCCAGAATATAATAAAAAAAATTATCGTCAAAATATTTGTTATAATTAAAGAAAAACGACCAATGAATATTTTTATTTCTAATTTTTTTAATCCGTTTTAGAACCTTCAAAATTTTCGTAAAAACTTTTTTTTGTTTTGTAAATGAAGGAGGGGAATATAAATTATTTAGAGAATTTGAGCGTCATTTTGCGGTGAAAAACACATTTATTTGCCGGATTTTGATAAAACTTTTTGTGGAGGTCTTTACAAATTAATTGATTTCAGAAATTTTCATTTTTAGAAAATCATTGTAAAATAATTTGAAAAATCTGTTCTTCTACTTATTTGATTTTATGAAATTTCGAGAAATTCATTTTAGTTCCTAAATCAGCAAATGATTTCATTTTGCAAATGTTCGTTTTAGGTGCGGACGGTTTCCCTTCAAATTTATCCAAAAAATTATTTTCTGTGCAAATGTATATGCTGAACTCAAATCAACAATTAGTTACTGAAGAAACTTTTTTTTATCTTTTTTGCTTTGAAAGTTCATAAAAAAAGCTTGCACTTTTTCTCCCGAAACTCTCACGAAGTCAGCGTAATTAACTGCAGAATTACGTTCTACGTAGGCAAAATTTTGTCGAATTTTGCCGATTTTCTTCCTTGACTGAAACTTCCGCGTCGTACGTCCTGTTATGAGAGTAACAAGCGTAGAAATACAATAGCGCATTACTTTAATTTCCGGAAGTACCAGTAAATGAAGAAAATCGACCAAAATCTGCCAAAATGCGTTCAAATGCACAGTCCGTCATTCTGCAGTTAATTACATGACTTCGTGAGAGTTACGGGAGAGAAAAAGTGCAAGATATAGTTCGATTTTTTTATAGACATTTAGATTAAAAAAAGATAAGTTTCTTTCATAACTAACAGTTCATTTGAGTTCAGCATATACATTTGCACAGAGATAATGCTATTTTGGATAAATTTCAAGGGGAAAAGCGTCGACTTACAACGAAAAATTTACCAATGATTTTGTCAAATAGAATCACCAGTTGCAGAAAAATTTCTCTGAATCGTCAAATAAAAATTAAATAAAGCTAAGACATTATTTAATTACGACTATGTTTTCATTTCTTTTATGAATAAGATTATATCATATAGCGTTCATAAAAATCCTCCTTAAAAAAACGGTAAAATCAGTTATTGCAAATTGCCTGAAGACACCAGATGGTAGAAACCTGGGTTGCGTAATATAACTCGTTTACAAATGAAAAATATTCAAAAGTTCTGCAATATAATTGTATTGAACACTTTTAATACAACTGTGTACTAGTTTAACTATGACCAAAAACTAGGCAATTAATATAGTGGCGTGCCCAGCGGCCCCTCTACCCGCATTAAGCAACTTGCACCCCTCCCCGAATATACTGAACCTACAGAAAATGGTACTCTAAACAAAATAACATATTCTCGAACGCAGATATTCCGTGATCACGAAAAAACGGAAGAAATCGCGGAATTGGCGTTTTGAGGTGATACGTTACGAACGTTTTCAAAAAGTTTTAGCTTCTTTTTATGTATGTTGGGGAGCCGTGTTCGAATTCCAATTGAATTCCTCGCATTCACTTGCGCACAAATAACCTTGGGAAAGGCTAATTCGTCTATTCCCTCCAGTTATGGGTTAAATAATAGGACAGATTGGTTCTATAGCCTTGGTCGGCAACCAGTCTACCGCAGAAAGCAATGGCGGGAAAATCTTCTGCCTAGTCAGTCATGTCTCTTTCAAGACATGATCGCCCAAGCGTGTATCAGTTATAGCACTTATCTGACTGAAACATATATCTATAATCTATTTCTCTAACAAGTTCATTGTTTTTTTAATGATTTGCGGCTTCTTTCGGACCGGAAGACTCCAATCAAAGATTATATATATATCTATATATATATTAAAAAAGGATTAATTCAAAGATGTTGAATGGCCATTTCGATATGAAGATCCCCATGGGGGACGACACATCACCTCAGCAACAGAAAAAAACTTTCAGAAACTGGAGAAAAATTAATCTCTATCTATAAAATTAGTCTTTATCTATATATATAGATATATATATATAGAGAGAGAGAGAGAGACGGGTTGATAGATGTCTATTTCAACATACAAGTATGATGATAATTTTCTAATTTTGTTAATTTTTTTTTTTTTTTTTTACATTACAATATATCTTGCGTCTTCCCGGGTTCTTGCGGGGCCCCTAGGGAAAAATGCGCCCCCCCCCCTGCGGAAGCTCTAAGCACGGCTCTGTATAGTGTATATATATATATAAATTAAATGTGTTTTTTATTTAAAATTAATATAATTTATATTGTGACATGGACATTTTTACACCTCGTCATCAAGAAAATGTTGAATAATTGTGGTGAAAGTGATTTTCATTTGAATGCAGAAAACAATACGTTTGTTTGTGGAGGGGAAAAAAAGACAGAAAAAAATTAAATTTTATTTGTGTGTTTAATTTAACTTATCAGATTAAAGTTCGAGTTTTAAATTGGAAAATATAGGTTATATATGTTGGAGGATACGGGCTTTTTTTTTTTTTTTTTTTTCAAGCTTAAGGGGAAAGTGACATTTTCTTCATGGTGGGCAGTGATGTATCGCTACAAGGTTATTGTCTTAGATTTCTATTTATCCCAGCCATTTTAAGAACAAAAAGAAAGTGTATATTAAGTGTTCATGTATTTCAGGTATTTGTGTCCCTATTCTCTTCAGGAGATTAAACTTGTCACTTTACATATCAGCACCTTTGCCTTTCTGACAGCTGAAAATGTTTTGTTGAGCAGGTCAGAAAGTTCATATGTGGGTTGATATTTCCACACTCCTTAAATCTATTCAGTTTGGAGCATCAGTCACCTTAGACAATAAAAACTGTAAAATTTGATTTCCTCTTTATACTTCAAAATTGTTTTCAGATATTTTGATTCAATTTTACAGGTCATCTAGTTCGTTTTGTTGTTTTGAAATACTATTCTTTTAACGGTTAAAGAATTTCTTTTAGCACCTTTGAATTTAGTGTGTCTGTGTGTGTGTCTTATAGTTTTTCCTGTTGTTTTGTTGAGGCAAGGTTTGTATTTGTTTATATTTCTTCCCTGGATCTTCATGAGTGTGTCATAATCTGCATTTTGTTAGGGGATAGGCATTATTCTGAATTTACCTCCACTGAATTCGTAGTGCTGCGTTGGGAAATGTATAATTTCCTGTTGTTGGCTAGTTTAATGTTATTATGTTAGCAGGGATCGACCCTTTATTCAGGCCTTGTGTCTCACCCAGGTATAGTTTTGGGCATTCATCACATCTTAGAGCATAAATTACATTTTTAGAGTTACAGCTCAGATTTGTCTTTATATTTTGAATATAGATGTGCTTTCGAACTTGAAGTGGTTTCCTTCTTTTATTGTGTTGCCTACCCACATCTTTTTTGTTGCATTTTTTTGTGATACCCCCACCCACCCCCGTGTTGTGTGTTGCTCAAATTTTGATGAGGTTGGTATGTTTGTTTAAATTTTGGGGTTGGCATTTGCTTTTAATTATTTTAGTTGTCTTTAAGATTTATTTTATTTTATCTTTTTTGTGTAATTCTATGTGTCTTTTTATCTTTGTAAATAATTCTGGGTTGTTTTGTGTGTGGAGACGAATGCTAGAATGTTTTCTTCTTTTTCATGTTTATTTTTTTTTTATTCCAGATTTCAATGGTATTTCTTCTGCCAGTTAGAAACCCTGTTTATTAGTGGAGTTGGGTATTTTCTATTTGTAGTGTTTTTTGTAGTTCTTCAAGACGTCTTTTAGGAAGGGTTATATCAGCTACTATTGTGCACATTTGTCATGCTAGGAAATTGGGGATAGCTTTTAGACAATTTTTCGGGTGGTGACTCTTGAAATGGAGGTTATGTTGGGTGTCTGTGGGTTTATGGTAAATGTCAGTGATGATGTAATTGTTTTTGTTTTTATGAGTATCTAGGAATGACAATTAATTTTGGGGTGCAAGTTTTGGAGTAGATTTTGTAGTTTATCAAGAATCAAGTATTTCTCGTAAAGAATGGCTATCCAACGAATTTAAATATCGAAATTATTGTTTTATGTCTTTATATCTAAACTTATTTTATAAATGAACTGTGTGTGTGTCCGTTACCTATAGACTCGAAACGGCTGAACCGATTTTCTTGAAAATTTACACAGTTGTACTATAAGCGTCTGCGAGTATTCTTAGCTAGGTTTTGTGTCGAGCTGGGGTACTCGATAAATATCGAAAATCGATAATCGAAAAAATCGGGTTATAGAAGGAATGGTCCGATTTTAATCAAATTTGATACACTCATAGACAAAGACATAAGAAACGATATCAGAAGTTTCTAAGGTTGCAGTTCTGACAATAGCAGAAAATCGATAATATATATATATATATATAAGGTAAGATGTGTGTGTGTGTGTGTGAGAGTGTGTTTATCTGCCTGTATGTTTGTATTTTTTTCAGCCCTTTTATTTTTTTTTTTGCTTTGGGTTTATTCTAAGTAGGTATAATTGTAGTTCTTAGTCTCAGCCATGATACCATTTACTCAGAGGACTTATTTAGCCTTCAAAATTCAGTTTACTACTGAAAAAAAATTATTTGATATTGATACCCGGAAATAAAAATTTGATTTACATCCATTCATTTTTCTTTCAGTCTACGGTTTCGCTTTAACTGGAAAAAAACTATTGCTTTTTAGCCTTTCGTGACAATGTCCAAAGAGTCTGAGCTCCAGGACCATGGGATTAGTTTTAAAGTTTAATAATACCCGAGCAACGCCGGGCTATATTGCTAGTATATATATATATATATATATATATATATATATATACCTTTTATAAGTTTTTTAGATATTCTTCAAATCCATGGGTAACATATTTTCAGGTAGCCAAGCAGCCGCTACCAAACAAAAATACCAAATATTCTACGTTTTATATATATATATATAGGATTAATGCAGATAAGATTGTCAATTAACTTAGCAGGTTCATGAAGACTTTAAAGTTTTGTGAGGACACTGTTAAATACCCTTGGGAAAGTTAATAATCCACCCTCTTCCCTCTAGTTCTGCGTTAAATAATAGGACAGATTGGGTTCTATAGCCTTGGCTGACAACCAGTCTACCACAGAAAGCAATGGCAACTTACTGTGAAGAATTTTCTGCCTTAAAGTCCGTTATGTGTTCTTCAAGACATGATCGCTTGCTATGTATCACGTCTGGCACTTAACTAACTTACTGAATATAATAGTTGGAAACATAATTAAAATTTCTACTGGCATAAAGTGGGGATCATTTTTATATTGTTATAAAGTAATAAACTTATCCCCCACTAATTACTTCATAATATAATACATCTCTTCCCCTCTAGCTATGAGTCAAATAACAGGACAGATTGGGTTCTATAGCCTTGGCTACAACCAGTCTACGCAGAAAGCAATGGCGACCTACTGCGGGATAATCTTTTTCACCATATGTCAGAAGTCATTACCCTCCCAACTTTCCACACTGTCAGACTCAAATAATACACATATCATTGAAAATGACTCATTCTTTTCCATTTTAGTACATATACATTTACAAAGATTATTTTTTTAAAGTTTTTTCTTTCTTTTTTTTTTTTTAATCATATCACCCCAAGCAAGGCGATAACGCCACTGATGCGCAGGGAGCTACGTATGGGTAAAAAGAATGGAAAAGAGAAAACCAGAAACCGCATCCTAAACAGGAAACAAAGGATGAGCCTCTTCACCTGTTCAATAGATGTGGGTGGTGTGTGAACCTAAGATAGCTTGGGTCTATCTACTCCAATTAAATAAAATGGAAAATTATTCCTTCTCTTTCCAAATGGGTTTTCGTATTTTTTAAAATTTGCTAAAATATAAAATCAAATTTGTATTATAGGAAAAAAAAAAAAAAAAGTACAATTAAAGAAAGCAGAAATTGTATGAACCTTCATAGAAACACAAAAAAGTGGGGGAGTGGGAAATATTTATATTACATTTTACTTAAAAGTTTGTTTTAATATAAAAGCAAAAAGTTTATGAAAAACCTTAAGTTAGGCTCATGTAAACATTTTATTTTAAAGAAAGAAGCTAAAGATATTTCCGAGTTGGAAGTATTAAAAAAAATAAATAGGCCATATATTTTAGCAAATCATGTACAACATTTGAAATAGGGATATTTTATTTTGCTATACTTTGACAATAGAAAATCACAACAGGAAATACTGATAGGAATTGGTAATATTTTCTTATTTGGTATTTTTCTTTCTTAGTAAAGAAATTGAGGCATTTCATAAAAGTGACCATGAATAACTTTTATCTGCCTTTGTCTAAGCCTCTTTAAATGATGTTTAGAAACAATTCTACAAACCATACTCTTTCAGAAACTAGAAGGAAGAAAATTCTTTCTGTATGATATCAATTTTTTTATGTCTGATATCTAGTAAGAAGAGCTTATCTGAATTCTTAGAGGTCACACCCAGTTCAATATGTCTTTTGAGGGACTATTTCAGCCACCCTCTCACTTATCAAGAGTACCACAAAGTGTTCTCATATTCGTTTTCTGTGTCTACTCAATCCTAATTTCTGACATTTCCAAGAAATAACTGAAAATTTATATCTTCAACTACAACACATCTTTAAAAAAAAAAAAAAAGCAAAAGGTCAACTCTTTCTCTGTTAAATGTTACAAAATTTTAAACAAGACAGTTCTTCTATGTGCCCTGTCCCTTCAGGACGTAGGCGATCATGGTTCTCCACGTCTCCCTATCCCTTGTGGCTCTTAGTATGTTCACTCCTGTTACTCCTGGCAACCCCCGTTCCGCCATCCACCTGATCAGGCCCTGCATATATGTTATCCGCTGCCTTCCCCTGTCTCTCTTTCCTTCTATCTGCCAATCAGTATCAAGTTCTCCAGTTTCCTCCTTCCTTCACTGTGTGTCCCACGAACTTCAGTTGTCTCTTCCTGATGCTCAGTATTAATTTCCTTTTTGTTGCCATTCTTTCCAACACCTCATCGTTGCTTGCATGCTCAGTCCATGATATCCGCAGCATCCTTCTGCTTCCAGTTTTATCCACATTTTCGATGATATTGTCCAGCATTCACTGCCGTATTGAAGAACTGACATCACATAGCAATCCAGCATCCCTTTTTCTTTGTTTTTAGTGAGATTTTCCTGTGTGTTAGTACTTATCAGCTTCTGGAACGCGTCCTTTGCCATGCCAATTCGCCTTCGGATCTCTCTGTGTCGCACGTTCCATCTCCTGTTAGAACACTTCCTAGGTATTTAACCTTTTCTAATAAAACTCCAAACAAATCATAACATGCAATACAATACTAAGTACTACTACTGGATAAGTATTTCAGCTAAGGTTAAGTACTCAAACCTGACATTTACTAGTAGTCAACTGATATAATCTTTTTAAATTGTCCAAGATTATTAGTTGGCTATTTCAAATAAAAATTTTAAAAAATAAGGATATTTTTTAGCATCTTATTTTGATGTTATATAACATTCTTTTCGTGTAATGGGAAGATATAGCCAGGGAGAAAGTAGCTCCTCTGGAACTAAGCATATACAACTTACTGATCCTTCAGTCAGTTAAATGCCATACATGATACACGCTTTGGGTGATCATGTCTTGAAAGAGACATGACTGACTGGGCAGAAGATTATCTCTGCAGTAGGTTACCATTGTTTTCTGCGGTAGACTGGTTGCCAGCCAAGGCTATAAAACTAATCTGTCGTATTATTTAACCTATAACTAGAGGGAAGAGATGAATTAATACCTTGATCTTAATATTGATCCTTAAGCAATCTTAAAACACACACAAGTTTATTTTATGTAAACTGAAGTCTGTCAGTAATTTTTCTCAATCATATTTAAATATGAAAACATTTCAGTGAATAATTATTAATACTAGTGTACAAATGAAAGTATTTTTTAGAATTTTCTGAAATATGATTAAATGACACACGTACACAGACACACACACACACACACACACACACACACACACACACACACACACACACACACACTCATTAAAAAATATGAGCATACATAATGAAGAAAAAATGCCCCAAAATTAATAAAATAAGTTTTATTGTTAAATTTTTTGTTGTTATTAAAAGAAGAGACCAGAGGATTTTTTTGATTATTGAATCACATCTTTTTTTAAAACCTTATGAATTTTGGTTAAAAATGTTTTGGTTTTTTTTTGCATCAACTGGTGACCATAAATTAGTATGGAAATTTAGCTAAAACACACGGATTTGGAAATATTGCAAAAATCAGATAATTTGTGCTAGATTTTTAATAAAATAATCACAATATAAAAATTAATTAAATTAATTTTGATACATAGTTTTTAGAAAATGTTGGTAATAAAATATTTTTTTTTTAATTTGGTTAAACCCACCCACCACCAACTTAATTTTATAACATTTCAAGAAAAAAATTGTTTTTGTAGTGCTTAATGCTCATGAAGTATGGGGGAGAGTGTCAAACAGGACCTCCAGTTACAGATAATCTGCCGTGAGCTTCAAAATAAAATGAAATAAAACTAAAACATTTAATTAGAAATGCTTTTAATTGCTTTAATGTATAAAATATATTATAGACACTATTTTCGGAAGAAAATCATTTTTGATGAAGAATGAATTTTTACAAGAGTTGCTTTTCATTTTTTAAAATTTTATTTAAATGATTTATAAACTTTCTAACATTGAAAATGCTTTATTAATTTGTAAAAGTTAAGTGATATTTTATTGAATAAAATTATACTTACTAATTATAAATGGAATAAATAGGTTACTACAATTCAGTCAGACCCGCAAATATTTAAAAAGAATTCTGAATTTATTATCATGCATATAAATTTATCAACCCTGCAAATACAGATATTCAAATGCGACATCATCATAAAATAATAGAATGGTAACTATAGTAAAATTGTTTTTCTAACATTCCCTCACTGCAACCTTGAAACTTCTGAATATCGTTTCTTATGTCTTTGCCTATGAGTGTATCAAATTTCATTAAAATCAAACCACTCCTTCTATAACCCGATGATTATCGATATTTATCGGAAGTACCTCAACACAAAACCTAGCTAATATGAACACTGCAGACGCTTATAGTACAACTGTGTAAATTTTCAAGAAAATCGGTCCAGCCGTTTCAGAGTCTATAGGTAACGTACGTACACACACACAGACACACACACACACACACACACACACACACACACACAAAGTTCCATTTATTAATAAGTTTAGATAGATATCAATCTGAGTAACCTTTTGGAAATTCCAAACTGAATCCTTTAATAAATTTATGGGACAATAGCCTTGTGAATTAAAGCATTCATTCATGAACTTGGTGACATAGTAATTGTGATTTCAATCCCGGGGCTGGGTAGTGTATATTGGACTCCATGAAAACAGGACGAGCAATAACTGAGCAGTACTAAAAAAATAAGACCTAGTCAAGATATCCCTAGACATAAGGGGTGTAATAAGGACAGTCTACCCTATAAATTAAATAAAGGGTTCACTTTGAAATTTCTTGTAGGTTACCCAAATCTATACACCTGATGAAGGCTAGAGGGTAAAAGGGCTCATGATAACAACAACAATGATGAAGACAATAATCCAAATGTAAATAGTGTAAATAATGATAACTTCTCATCCCAGAAAAGACAAGTCATTTTACAATGAATCAATAAAACTAATATCCTCATTTAAGTTATTTCTATAAAAACACTAAACATTGGATTCTTCATCCTTCAAATGTATACTGAATCCAGTAATTAACACTGTTCAGTAACTTCACTGACCATTTTGAAGGGTATTATGTTTTTGATGTTATTTTTTCATGTTTTAAGTGTAATGTAATTTATTTTGTGATTTTAAAAAGAAACATTCTTTAAAAACTATCACATGAGATAAAGTGTGTGTGTGTGTGTGTGTGTGTGTGTGTGTGTGTGTGTGTGTGTGCAGGAAT
>JBBBDQ010019596.1:0-22440 GCA_037127315.1 Ascarosepion bandense | reverse complement strand
CATTAATTATTATGTATGCAAAGGTCACCTAATATGTATGTCAGAAAATAAGTTAAACGTTATTAAAGAGCACACATTAATTGTTATGCATACCAAAGGTCACCTAATATGTATGTCAGAAAATAAGTTAAACGTTATTAAAGAGCACACATTAATTATTATGCATACCAAGGTCACCTAATATGTATGTCAGAAAATAAGTTAAACGTTATTAAGAGAGCACACATTAATTATTATGCATACCAAAGGTCACCTAATATGTATGTCAGAAAATAAATTGAAAAGGAGAAGCGTTATTAAAGAGCACACATTAATTATTGTACATACCAAGGTCACCTAATATGTATGTCAGAAAATAAGTTAAACGTTATTAAAGAGCACACATTAATTATTATGTATACCAAAGGTCACCTAATATGTATGTCAGAAAATAAGTTAAACGTTATTAAAGAGCACATTAATTATTATGTATACCAAGGTCACCTAATATGTATGTCAGGAAAATAAGTTAAACGCTATTAAAGAGCACACATTAATTATTACGCATACCAAAGGTCACCTATGTATGTCAGAAAATAAGTTAAACGTTATTAAAGAGCACACATTAATTATTATGTATACCAAAGGTCACCTAATATGTATGTCAGAAAATAAAGTTAAGCGTTATTAAAGAGCACACATTAATTATTATGTATACCAAAGGTCACCTAATATGTATGTCAGAAAATAAGTTAAACGTTATTAAAGAGCACACATTAATTATTATGTATACCAAAGGTCACCTAATATGTATGTCAGAAAATAAGTTAAACGTTATTAAAGAGCACACATTAATTATTATGTATACCAAAGGTCACCTAATATGTATGTCAGAAAATAAGTTAAACGTTATTAAAGAGCACACATTAATTATTATGCATACCAAAGGTCACCTAATATGTATGTCAGAAAATAAGTTAAACGTTATTAAAGAGCACACATTAATTATTGCACACCAAAGGTCACCTAATATGTATGTCAAATAAATTAAACGTTATTAAAGAGCACACATTAATTATTATGTATACCAAAGGTCACCTAATATGTATGTCAGAAAATAAGTTAAACGTTATTAAAGAGCACACATTAATTATTATGTATACCAAAGGTCACCTAATATGTATGTCAGAAAATAAGTTAAACGTTATTAAAGAGCACACATTAATTATTATGCATACCAAAGGTCACCTAATATGTATGTCAGAAAATAAGTTAAACGTTATTAAAGAGCACACATTAATTATTATGCATACCAAAGGTCACCTAATATGTATGTCAGAAAATAAGTTAAACGCTATTAAGAGCACACATTAATTATTATGTATACCAAAGGTCACCTAATATGTATGTCAGAAAATAAGTTAAACGTTATTAAAGAGCACATTAATTATTATGCATACCAAAGGTCACCTAATATGTATGTCAGAAAATAAGTTAAACGTTATTAAAGAGCACACATTAATTATTATGTATACCAAGGTCACCTATTATGTATGTCAGAAAATAAGTTAAACGCTATTAAAGAGCACACATTAATTATTATGTATACCAAAGGTCACCTAATATGTATGTCCAGAAAAATAAGTTAAACGTTATTAAAGAGCACACATTAATTATTATGTATACCAAAGGTCAGCTAATATGTATGTCAGAAAATAAGTTAAACGTTATTAAAGAGCACATTGAGTATTATGCATACCAAAGGTCACCTAATATGTATGTCAGAAAATAAGTTAAACGTTATTAAAGAGCACACATTAATTATTATGCATACCAAAGGTCACCTAATATGTATGTCAGAAAATAAGTTAAACGTTATTAAAGAGCACACATTAATTATTATGCATACCAAAGGTCACCTAATATGTATGTCAGAAAATAAGTTAAACGTTATTAAAGAGCACACATTAATTATTATGCATACCAAAGGTCACCTAATATGTATGTCAGAAAATAAGTTAAACGTTATTAAAGAGCACACATTAATTATTATGCATACCAAAGGTCACCTAATATGTATGTCAGAAAATAAGTTAAACGTTATTAAAGAGCACACATTAATTATTATGCATACCAAAGGTCACCTAATATGTATGTCAGAAAATAAGTTAAACGTTATTAAAGAGCACACATTAATTATTATGCATACCAAAGGTCACCTAATATGTATGTCAGAAAATAAGTTAAACGTTATTAAAGAGCACACATTAATTATTATGCATACCAAAGGTCACCTAATATGTATGTCAGAAAATAAGTTAAACGTTATTAAAGAGCACACATTAATTATTATGCATACCAAAGGTCACCTAATATGTATGTCAGAAAATAAGTTAAACGTTATTAAAGAGCACATTAATTATTATGCATACCAAAGGTCACCTAATATGTATGTCAGAAAATAAGTTAAACGTTATTAAAGAGCACACATTAATTATTATGCATACCAAAGGTCACCTAATATGTATGTCAGAAAATAAGTTAAACGTTGACCAAAAAGAGCACACATTAATTATTATGTATACCAAAGGTCACCTAATATGTATGTCAGAAAATAAGTTAAACGCTATTAAAGAGCACACATTAATTATTATGTATACAAAAAAGGTCTTCCTAATATGTATGTCAGAAAATAAGTTAAACGCTATTAAAGAGCACACATTAATTATTATGTATACCAAAGGTCACCTAATATGTATGTCATAAAAATAAGTTAAACGCTATTAAAGAGCACACATTAATTATTATGTATACCCAAGGTCACCTAATATGTATGTCAGAAAATAAGTTAAACGTTATTAAAGAGCACACATTAATTATTATGTATACCAAAGATTACCTAATATGTATGTCAGAAAATAAGTTAAACGTTATTAAAGAGCACACATTAATTATTATGCATACCAAAGGTCACCTAATATGTATGTCAGAAAATAAGTTAAACGCTATTAAGAAGCACACATTAATTATTATGCATACCAAAGGTCACCTAATATGTATGTCAGAAAATAAGTTAAACGTTATTAAAGAGCACACATTAATTATTATGTATACCAAAGGTCAGCTAATATGTATGTCAGAAAATAAGTTAAACGCTATTAAAGAGCACACGTGAGTATTATGTATACCAAAGGTCACCTAATATGTATGTCGAAAAATAAGTTAAACGCTATTAAAGGCACACATTAATTATTATGTATACCAAAGGTCACCTAATATGTATGTCCAGAAAATAAGTTAAACGCTATTAAAGAGCACACATTAATTATTATGTATACCAAAGGTCACCTAATATATGTCAGAAAATAAGTTAAACGTTATTAAAGAGCACACATTAATTATTATACATACCAAAGGTCACTAATATGTATGTCGGAAAATAAGTTAAACTTCAGTAAAGAGCACACATTAATTATTATGCATACCAAAGGTCACCTAATATGTATGTCGAAAAAATAGTTAAACGTTATTAAAAGAGCACACATTAATTATTATGTATACCAAAGGTCAGCTAATATGTATGTATCGAAGAAAATAAGTTAAACGCTATTAAAGAGCACACATTAATTATTATGTATACCAAAAGGTCACCTAATATGTATGTCAGAAAATAAGATGCAAACGCTATTAAAGAGCACACATTAATTATTATGCATACCAAGGTCACCTAATATGTATGTCAGAAAATAAGTTAAACGTTATTAAAGAGCACACATTAGGTATTATGCATACCAAAGGTCACCTAATATGTATGTCAGAAAATAAGTTAAACGCTATTAAAGAGCACACATTAATTATTATACCATACCAAAGGTCACCTAATAATGTATGTCAGAAAATAAGTTAAACGTTATTAAAGAGCACACATTAATTATTATGTATACCAAAAAGGTCAAATAATATGTATGTCAGAAAACCAAGTTAAACGCTATTAAAGAGCACACATTAAATTATTAATATATACCAAAGGTCACCTAATATGTATGTCAGAAAATAAGTTAAACGCTATTAAAGAGCACACATTAATTATTATGTATACCAAAGGTCACCTAATATGTATGTCAGAAAATAAAGTTAAACGCTATTAAAGAGCACACATTAATTATTATGTATACAGAATTACCTAATATGTATGTCAGAAAATAAGTTAAACGTTATTAAAGAGCACACATTAATTATTATGCATACCAAAGGTCACCTAATATGTATGTCAGAAAATAAGTTAAACGCTATTAAAGAGCACACATTAATTATTATGCTTAGCCAAAGGTCACCTAATATGTATGTCAGAAAATAAGTTAAACGCTATTAAAGAGCACACATTAATTATTATGTATACCAAAGGTCAGCTAATATGTATGTCAGAAAATAAGTTAAACCCTTTATTAAGAGCACACATTAATTATTATGTATACCAAAGGTCACCTAATATGTATGTCAGAAAATAAGTTAAACACTATTAAAGAGCACACATTAATTATTATGTATACAAAGGTCACCTAATATGTATATTAAATGATTAAACGCTATTAAAGAGCACACATTAATTATTATGTATACCAAAGGTCACACCTAATATGTATGTCAGAAAATAAGTTAAACGCTACAAAGAGCACACATTAATTATTATGTATACCAAAGGTCAGCTAATATGTATGTCAGAAAATAAGTTAAACGCTATTAAAAGAGCACACATTAATTATTATGTATACCAAAGGTCTACCTAATATGTATGTCAGAAAATAAGTTAAACGCTATTAAAGAGCACACATTAGTGTATGTATACCAAAGGTCACCTAATATGTATGTCAGAAAATAAGTTAAACGCTATTAAAGAGCACACATTAATTATTATGTATACCAAAGGTCACCTAATATGTATGTCAGAAAATAAGTTAAACGCTATTAAAGAGCACACATTATTATTATGTATACCAAAGGTCACCTAATATGTATGTCAGAAAATAAGTTAAACGCTATTAAAGAGCACACATTAATTATTATGTATACCAAAGGTCAGCTAATATGTATGTCAGGAAATAAGTTAAACGCTATTAAAGAGCACATTAATTATTATGTATACCAAAGGTCACCCACAATATGTATGTCAGAAAATAAGTTAAACGCTATTAAAGAGCACACATTAATTATTATGTATACCAAAGGTCACCTAATATGTATGTCAGAAAATAAGTTAAACGCTATTAAAGAGCACACATTAATTATTATGTATACCAAAGGTCACCTAATATGTATGTCAGAAAATAAGTTAAACGCTATTAAAGAGCACACATTAATTATTATGTATACCAAAGGTCACCTAATATGTATGTCAGGAAGTAAACGTTATTAAAGAGCACACAGTAGTGTATACATACCAAGGTCACCTAATATGTATGTCAGAAAATAAGTTAAACGCTATTAAAGAGCACACATTAATTATTATGCATACCAAGGTCACCTAATATGTATGTCAGAAAATAAGTTAAACGCTGTTAAAGAGCACACATTAATTATTATGTATACCAGGTCAGCTAATATGTATGTCAGAAAATAAATTAAACGCTATTAAAGAGCACACATTAATTATTATGTATACCAAAGGTCAGCTAATATGTATGTCAGAAAATAAGTTAAACGCTATTAAAGAGCACACATTAATTATTATGTATACCAAAGGTCACCTAATATGTATGTCAGAAAATAAGTTAAACGCTATTAAAGAGCACACATTAATTATTATGTATACCAAAGGTCACCTAATATGTATGTCAGAAAATAAGTTAAACGCTATTAAAGAGCACATTAATTATTATGTATACCGAGTCACCTAATATGTATGTCAGAAAATAAGTTAAACGCTATTAAAGAGCACACATTAATTATTATGTATACCAAAGGTCACCTAATATGTATGTCAGAAAATAAGTTAAACGCTATTAAAGAGCAGCACACATTAATTATTGTAATATGCAAGATTACCTAGTATGTATGTCAGAAAATAAGTTAAACGCTATTAAAGAGCACACATTAATTATTATGTATACCAAGGTCACCTAATATGTATGTCAGAAAATAAGTTAAACGCTATTAAAGAGCACACATTAATTATTATGTACACCAAAGGTCACCTAATATGTATGTCAGAAAATAAGTTAAACGCTATTAAAAGAGCACACATTAATTATTATGTATACCAAAGATTGACTAATATGTATGTCAGAAAATAAGTTAAACGCTATTAAAGAGCACACATTAATTATTATGTATACCAAAGGTCAGCTAATATGTATGTCAGAAAATAAGTTAAACGCTATTAAAGAGCACACATTAATTATTATGTATGCCAAAGTGCTAATAATATGTCAGAAAATAAGTTAAACGCTATTAAAGAAGCACACATTAATTATTATGTATACCAAAGGTCACCTAATATGTATGTCAGAAAATAAGTTAAACGCTATTAAAGAGCACACATTAATTATTATGTATACCAAAGGTCACCTAATATGTCAAGAAAATAAGTTAAACGCTATTAAAACTACACATGGTATTATGTATTACCAAGGTGCACCTAATATGTATGTCAGAAAATAAGTTAAACGCTATTAAGAAACACACATTAATTATTATGTATACCAAAGGTCACCTAATATGTATGTCAGAAAATAAGTTAAACGCTATTAAAGAGCACACATTAATTATTATGTATACCAAGGTCACCTAATATGTATGTCAGAAAATAAGTTAAACGCTATTAAAGAGCACACATTAATTATTATGTATACCAAAGGTCACCTAATATGTATGTCAGAAAAATAAGTTAAACGCTATTAAAGAGCACATTAATTATTATGTATACCAAAGAGGTCACCTAATATGTATGTCAGAAAATAAGTTAAACGCTATTAAAGAGCACACATTAATTATTATGTATACCAAAGGTCAGCTAATATGTATATGTCAGAAAATAAGTTAAACGCTATTAAAGAGCACACATTAATTATTATGTATACCAAAGGTCACCTAATATGTATGTCAGAAAATAAGTTAAACGCTATTAAAGAGCACACATTAATTATTATGTATACCAAAGGTCACCTAATATGTATGTCAGAAAATAAGTTAAACGCTATTAAAGAGCACACATTAATTATTATGTATACCAAAGGTCACCTAATATGTATGTCAGAAAATAAGTTAAACGCTAGTAAAGAGCACACATTAATTATTGTATACCGAGTCACCTAATATGTATGTCAGAAAATAAGTTAAACGTTATTAAAGAGCACACATTAATTATTATGCATACCAAAGGTCACCTAATATGTATGTCAGAAAATAAGTTAAACGCTATTAAAGAGCACACATTAATTATTATGCATACCAAAAGGTCACCTAATATGTATGTCAGAAAATAAGTTAAACGCTATTAAAGAGCACACATTAATTATTATGTATATGCAAGGTCAGCTAATATGTATGTCAGAAAATAAGTTAAACGCTATTAAAGAGCACACATTAATTATTATGTATACAAGGTCAGCTAATATGTATGTCAGAAAATAAGTTAAACGCTATTAAAGAGCACACATTAATTATTATGTATACCAAGGTCACCTAATATACTTATGTCAGAAAATAAGTTAAACGCTATTAAAGAGCACACATTAATTATTATGTATATGAGTCACCTAATATGTATGTCCAAGAAAATAAGTTAAACGCTATTAAAGAGCACACATTAATTATGTATACCAAAGAGGTCACCTAATATGTATGTCAGAAAATAAGTTAAACGTTATTAAAGAGCACACATTAATTATTATGCATACCAAAGGTCACCTAATATGTATGTCAGAAAATAAGTTAAACGCTATTAAAGAGCACACATTAATTATTATGGCATACCAAAGGTCACCTAATATGTATGTCAGAAAAATAAAGTTAAACGTTATTAAAGAGCACACATTAATTATTATGCATACCAAGGAGTCACCTAATATGTATGTCAGAAAATAGTTTAAACGCTATTAAAGAGCACACATTAATTATTATGTATACCAAAGGTCACCTAATATGTATGTCAGAAAATAAGTTAAACGCTATTAAGGAAACACACATTAATTATTATGTATACCAAAAGGTCACCTAATATATATGTCAGAAAATAGTTAAACGCTATTAAAGAGCACACATTAATTATTATGCATACCAAAGGTCACCTAATATGTATGTCAGAAAATAAGTTAAACGTATTAAAGAGCACACATTAATTATTATGCATACCAAAGATGCCTAATATGTATGTCGAAAAATAAGTTAAACGTTATTAAAGAGCACACATTAATTATTATGCATGCCAAAAGGTCACCTAATATGTATGTCAGAAAATAAGTTAAACGCTATTAAAGAGCACATTAATTATTATGCATACCAAAGGTCACCTAATATGTATGTCAGAAAATAAGTTAAACGCTATTAAAAGACACACATTAAATTATTATGTATACCAAAGGTCACCTAATATGTATGTCAGAAAATAAGTTAAACGCTATTAAAGAGCACACATTAATTATTATGTATACCAAAGGTCACCTAATATGTATGTCAGAAAATAAGTTAAACGCTATTAAAGAGCACAGTAATTATTATGCATACCCAAGGTCACCTAATATGTATGTCAGAAAATAAGTTAAACGCTATTAAAGAGCACACATTAATTATTATGTATACCAAAGGTCACCTAATATGTATGTCAGAAAATAAGTTAAACGCTATTAAAGAGCACACATTAATTATTATGTATACCAAAGGTCACCTAATATGTATGTCAGAAAATAAGTTAAACGCTATTAAAGAGCACACATTAGCAAAATTGTATATATGCAAAGGTCACCTAATATGTATGTCAGAAAATAAGTTAAACGCTATTAAAGAGCACACATTAATTATTATGCATACCAAGGTCACCTAATATGTATGTCAGAAAATAAATTCAAACGCTATTAAAGAGCACACATTAATTATTATGCATACCAAAGGTCACCTAATATGTATGTCAGAAAATAAGTTAAACGTTATTAAAGAGCACACATTAATTATTATGCATACCAAAGGTCACCTAATATGTATGTCAGAAAATAAGTTAAACGTTATTAAAGAGCACACATTAATTATTATGCATACCAAGGTCACCTAATATGTATGTCAGAAAATAAGTTAAACGCTATTAAAGAGCACACATTAATTATTATGCATACAAAGGTCACCTAATATGTATGTCAAATAAATTAAACGTTATTAAAGAGCACACATTAATTATTATGCATACCAAAGGTCACCTAATATGTATGTCAGAAAATAAGTTTTAAACGCTATTAAAGAGCACACATTAATTATTATGCATACCAAAGGTCACCTAATATGTATGTCAAGAAAATAAGTTAAACGCTATTAAAGAGCACACATTAATTATTATGCATACCAAAGGTCACCTAATATGTATGTCGAAAAATAAGTTAAACGTTATTAAAGAGCACACATTAATTATTATGCATACCAAAGGTCACCTAATATGTATGTCAGAAAATAAGTTAAACGCTATTAAAGAGCACACATTAATTATTGTATGCATACCAAAGGTCACCTAATATGTATGTCAGAAAATAAGTTAAACGCTATTAAAGAGCACACATTAATTATTATGCATACCAAAGGTCACCTAATATGTATGTCAGAAAATAAGTTAAACGCTATTAAAGAGCACACATTAATTATTATGCATACCAAAGGTCACCTAATATGTATGTCAGAAAATAAGTTAAACGTTATTAAAGAGCACACATTAATTATTATGCGTACCAAAGGTCACCTAATATGTATGTCAGAAAGTAAGTTAAACGCTATTAAAGGCTTTATTAATTATTATGCATACCAAAGGTCACCTAATATGTATGTCAGAAAATAAGTTAAACGCTATTAAAGAGCACACATTAATTATTATGCATACCAAAGGTCACCTAATATGTATGTCAGAAAATAAATTAAACGCTATTAAAGAGCACACATTAATTATTATGCATACCAAGGTCACCTAATATGTTATGTCAGAAAATAAGTTAAACGTTATTAAAGAGCACACATTAATTATTATGCATACCAAAGGTCACCTAATATGTATGTCAGAAAATAAGTTAAACGCTATTAAAGAGCACACATTAATTATTATGCATACCAAAGGTCACCTAATATGTATGTCAGAAAATAAGTTAAACGTTATTAAAGAGCACACATTAATTATTATGCATACCAAAGGTCACCTAATATGTATGTCAGAAAATAAGTTAAACGCTATTAAAGAGCACACATTAATTATTATGCATACAAAGGTGCCTAATATGTATGTCAGAAAATAAGTTAAACGCTATTAAAGAGCACACATTAATTATTATGCATACCAAAGGTCACCTAATATGTATGTCAGAAAATAAGTTAAACGTTATTAAAGAGCACACATTAATTATTATGCATACCAAAGGTCACCTAATATGTATGTCAGAAAATAAGTTAAACGCTATTAAAGAGCACACATTAATTATTATGCATACCGAATTCACCTAATATGTATGTCAGAAAATAAGTTAAACGTTATTAAAGAGCACACATTAATTATTATGCATACCAAAGGTCACCTAATATGTATGTCAGAAAATAAGTTAAACGCTATTAAAGAGCACACATTAATTATTATGCATACAAGGTCACCTAATATGTATGTCAGAAAATAAGTTAAACGTTATTAAGAGCACCCATTAATTATTATGTACAGGTCACCTAATATGTATGTCAGAAAATAAGTTAAACGTTATTAAAGAGCACACATTAATTATTATGCACTACCAAGGTCACCTAATATGTATGTCAGAAAATAAGTTAAACGCTATTAAAGAGCACACATTAATTATTATTACTTCAAAAGGTCACCTAATATGTATGTCAGAAAATAAGTTAAACGTTATTAAAACGCATTAATTATTATGTATACCAAAGGTCAGCTAATATGTATGTCAGAAAATAAGTTAAACGCTATTAAAGAGCACACATTAATTATTATGTATACCAAAGGTCAGCTAATATGTATGTCAGAAAATAAGTTAAACGCTATTAAAGAGCACACATTAATTATTATGTATACCAAAGGTCACCTAATATGTATGTCAGAAAATAAGTTAAACGTTATTAAAGAGCACACATTAATTATTATGTATACCAAAGGTCACCTAATATGTATGTCAGAAAATAAGTTAAACGTTATTAAAGAGCACACATTAATTATTATGCATACCAAAGGTCACCTAATATGTATGTCAGAAAATAAGTTAAACGCTATTAAAGAGCACACATTAATTATTATGCATACCAAAGGTCACCTAATATGTATGTCAGAAAAATAAGTTAAACGTTATTAAAGAGCACACATTAATTATTATGCACGAAAAGCACCAAAGGTCACCTAATATGTATGTCAGAAAATAAGTTAAACGCTATTAAAGAGCACACATTAATTAATATGTATACCAAAGGTCACCTAATATGTATGTCAGAAAATAAGTTAAACGCTATTAAAGAGCACACATTAATTATTATGTATACCAAAGTTCACCTAATATGTATGTCAGAAAATAAGTTAAACGCTATTAGAGCACACATTAATTATTATGTATACCAAAGGTCACCTAATATGTATGTCAGAAAATAAGTTAAACGTTATTAAAGAGCACATTAATTATTATGCATACCAAAGTTCACCTAATATGTATGTCAGAAAATAAGTTAAACGCTATTAAAGAGCACACATTAATTATTATGCATACCAAAGGTCACCTAATATTATGTCAGAAAATAAGTTAAACGTTATTAAAGAGCACACATTAATTATTATGCATACCAAAGGTCACCTAATATGTATGTCAGAAAATAAGTTAAACGTTATTAAAACTGCAGTAATTATTATGTATACCAAGGTCACCTAATATGTATGTCAGAAAATAAGTTAAACGTTATTAAAGAGCACACATTAATTATTATGTATACCAAAGGTCACCTAATATGTATGTCAGAAAATAAGTTAAACGTTATTAAAGAGCACACATTAATTGTGTATACCTTTAAGGTCACCTAATATGTATGTCAGAAAATAAGTTAAACGTTATTAAAGAGCACATTAATTATTATGTATACCAAAGGTCAGCTAATATGTATGTCAGAAAATAAGTTAAACGTTATTAAAGAAACACACATTAATTATTATGTATACCAAGGTCACCTAATATGTATGTCAGAAAATAAGTTAAACGTTATTAAAGAGCACACATTAATTATTATGTATACCAAAGGTCAGCTAATATATGTGTCAGAAAATAAGTTAAACGTTATTAAAGAGCACACATTAATTATTATGTATACCAAAGGTCACCTAATATGTATGTCAGAAAATAAGTTAAACGTTATTAAAGAGCACACATTAATTATTATGTATACCAAAGGTCAGCTAATATGTATGTCAGAAAATAAGTTAAACGTTATTAAAGAGCACACATTAATTATTATGTATACCAAAGGTCACCTAATATGTATGTCAGAAAATAAGTTAAACGTTATTAAAGAGCACACATTAATTATTATGTATACCAAAGGTCAGCTAATATGTATGTCAGAAAATAAGTTAAACGTTATTAAAGAGCACACATTAATTATTATGTATACCAAAGGTCACCTAATATGTATGTCAGAAAATAAGTTAAACGTTATTAAAGAGCACACATTAATTATTATGTATACCAAAGGTCACCTAATATGTATGTCAGAAAATAAGTTAAACGTTATTAAAGAGCACACATTAATTATTATGTATACCAAAGGTCAGCTAATATGTATGTCAGGAAATAAGTTAAACGTTATTAAAGAGCACACATTAATTATTATGTATACCAAAGGTCACCTAATATGTATGTCAGAAAATAAGTTAAACGTTATTAAAGAGCACACATTAATTATTATGCATACCAAAGGTCACCTAATATGTATGTCAGAAAATAAGTTAAACGTTATTAAAAGAGCACACATTAATTATTATGCATACCAAGGTCACCTAATATGTATGTCAGAAAATAAGTTAAACGTTATTAAAGAGCACATTAATTATTATGTATACCAAGGTCAGCTAATATGTATGTCAGAAAATAAGTTAAACGTTATTAAAGAGCACACACATTAATTATTATGTATACCAAAGGTCACCTAATATGTATGTCAGAAAATAAGTTAAACGTTATTAAGAAGCACACATTAATTATTACTTATGTATACCAAAGGTCAGCTAATATGTATGTCAAAGAAAATAAGTTAAACGTTATTAAAGAGCACACATTAATTATTATGTATACCAAAGGTCACCTAATATGTATGTCAGAAAATAAGTTAAACGTTATTAAAGAGCACACATTAATTATTATATGCAAAGTCACCTAATATGTATGTCAGAAAATAAGTTAAACGTTATTAAAGAGCACACATTAATTATTATGTATACCAAAGGTCAGCTAATATGTATGTCAGAAAATAAGTTAAACGTTATTAAAGAGCACACATTAATTATTATGTATACCAAAGGTCACCTAATATGTATGTCAGAAAATAAGTTAAACGTTATTAAAGAGCACACATTAATTATTATGCATACCAAAGGTCACCTAATATGTATGTCAGAAAATAAGTTAAACGTTATTAAAGAGCACACATTAATTTATTATGCATACAAAGGTCACCTAATATGTATGTCAGAAAATAAGTTAAACGTTATTAAAGAGCACACATTAATTATTATGCATACCAAAGGTCAGCTAATATGTATGTCAGAAAATAAGTTAAACGTTATTAAAGAGCACACATTAATTATTATGTACCAAAAGTCAGCTAATATGTATGTCAGAAAATAAGTTAAACGTTATTAAAGAGCACACATTAATTATTATGTATACCAAAGGTCAGCTAATATGTATGTCGAAAAATAAGTTAAACGTTATTAAAGAGCACACATTAATTATTATGTATACCAAAGGTCACCTAATATGTATGTCAGAAAATAAGTTAAACGTTATTAAAGAGCACACATTAATTATTATGTATACCAAAGGTCAGCTAATATGTATGTCAGAAAATAAGTTAAACGTTATTAAAGAGCACACATTAATTATTATGTATACCAAAGGTCAGCTAATATGTATGTCGAAAATAAGTTAAACGTTATTAAAGAGCACACATTAATTATTATGCATACCAAAGGTCACCTAATATGTATGTCAGAAAATAAGTTAAACGTTATTAAAGAGCACACATTAATTATTATGTATACCAAAGGTCAGCTAATATGTATGTCAGAAAATAAGTTAAACGTTATTAAAGAGCACACATTAATTATTATGCATACCAAAGGTCACCTAATATGTATGTCAGAAAATAAATTAAACGTTATTAAAGAGCACACATTAATTATTATGTATACCAAAGGTCAGCTAATATGTATGTCAGAAAATAAGTTAAACGTTATTAAAGAGCACACATTAATTATTATGCATACCAAAGGTCACCTAATATGTATGTCAGAAAATAAGTTAAACGTTATTAAAGAGCACACATTAATTATTATGTATACCAAAGGTCACCTAATATGTATGTCAGAAAATAAGTTAAACGTTATTAAAGAGCACACATTAATTATTATGTATACCGAGTCAGCTAATATGTATGTCAGAAAATAAGTTAAACGTTATTAAAGAGCACACATTAATTATTATGCATACCAAAGGTCACCTAATATGTATGTCAGAAAATAAGTTAAACGTTATTAAAGAGCACACATTAATTATTATGCATACCAAAGGTCACCTAATATGTATGTCAGAAAATAAGTTAAACGTTATTAAAGAGCACACATTAATTATTATGCATACCAAAGGTCACCTAATATGTATGTCAGAAAATAAGTTAAACGTTATTAAAGAGCACACATTAATTATTATGCATACCAAAGGTCACCTAATATGTATGTCAGAAAATAAGTTAAACGTTATTAAAGAGCACATTAATTATTATGCATACCAAAGGTCACCTAATATGTATGTCAGAAAATAAGTTAAACGTTATTAAAGAGCACACATTAATTATTATGCATACCAAAGGTCACCTAATATGTATGTCAGAAAATAAGTTAAACGTTATTAAAGAGCACACATTAATTATTATGCATACCAAAGGTCACCTAATATGTATGTCAGAAAAATAAGTTAAACGTTATTAAAGAGCACACATTAATTATTATGCATACCAAAGGTCACCTAATATGTATGTCAGAAAATAAGTTAAACGTTATTAAAGAGCACACATTAATTATTATGCATACCAAGGTCACCTAATATGTATGTCAGAGAAAATAAGTTAAACGTTATTAAAGAGCACACATTAATTATTATGCATACCAAGGTCACCTAATATGTATGTCAGAAAATAAGTTAAACGTTATTAAAGAGCACACATTAATTATTATGCATACCAAAGGTCACCTAATATGTATGTCAGAAAATAAGTTAAACGTTATTAAAGAGCACACATTAATTATTATGCATACCAAAGATCACCTAATATGTATGTCAGAAAATAAGTTAAACGTTATTAAAGAGCACACATTAATTATTATGCATACCAAAAGGTCACCTAATATGTATGTCAGAAAATAAGTTAAACGTTATTAAAGAGCACACATTAATTATTATGTATACCAAAGGTCACCTAATATGTATGTCAGAAAATAAGTTAAACGTTATTAAAGAGCACACATTAATTATTATGTATACCAAAGGTCAGCTAATATGTATGTCAGAAAATAAGTTAAACGTTATTAAAGAGCACACATTAATTATTATGCATACCAAGGTCACCTAATATGTATGTCAGAAAATAAGTTAAACGTTATTAAAGAGCACATTAATTATTATGCATACCAAGGTCACCTAATATGTATGTCAGAAAATAAGTTAAACGTTATTAAAAGAGCACACATTAATTATTATGCATACCAAAGGTCACCTAATATGTATGTCAGAAAATAAGTTAAACGTTATTAAAGAGCACACATTAATTATTATGCATACCAAAGGTCACCTAATATGTATGTCAGAAAATAAGTTAAACGTTATTAAAGAGCACACATTAATTATTATGCATACCAAAGGTCACCTAATATGTATGTCAGAAAATAAGTTAAACGTTATTAAAGAGCACACATTAATTATTATGCATACCAAAGGTCACCTAATATGTATGTCCAGAAAATAAGTTAAACGTTATTAAAGAGCACACATTAATTATTATGCATACCAAAGGTCACCTAATATGTATGTCAGAAAATAAGTTAAACGTTATTAAAGAGCACACATTAATTATTATGCATACCAAAGGTCACCTAATATGTATGTCAGAAAATAAGTTAAACGCTATTAAAGAGCACACATTAATTATTATGTATACAAAGGTCACTAATATGTATGTCAGAAAATAAGTTAAACGTTATTAAAGAGCACACATTAATTATTATGCATACCAAAGGTCACCTAATATGTATGTCAGAAAATAAGTTAAACGTTATTAAAGAGCACACATTAATTATTATACGTACAAAGGTCACCTAATATGTATGTCAGAAAATAAGTTAAACGTTATTAAAGAGCACACATTAATTATTATGCATACCAAAGGTCACCTAATATGTATGTCAGAAAATAAGTTAAACGTTATTAAAAGAGCACCATTAATTTTTATGCATACCAAAGGTCACCTAATATGTATGTCAGAAAAATAAGTTAAACGCTATTAAAGAGCACACATTAATTATTATACCAAAGGTCACCTAATATGTATGTCAGAAAATAAGTTAAACGTTATTAAAGAGCACACATTAATTATTATGCACGTACAAGGTCACCTAATATGTATGTCAGAAAATAAGTTAAACGTTATTAAAGAGCACACATTAATTATTATGCATACCAAAGGTCACCTAATATGTATGTCAGAAAATAAGTTAAACGTTATTAAAGAGCACACATTAATTATTATGCATACCAAAGGTCACCTAATATGTATGTCAGAAAATAAGTTAAACGTTATTAAAGAGCACACATTAATTATTATGCATACCAAAGGTCACCTAATATGTATGTCAGAAAATAAGTTAAACGTTATTAAAGTACACATTAATTATTATGCATACCAAAGGTCACCTAATATGTATGTCAGAAAATAAGTTAAACGTTGATAAAGAGCACACATTAATTATTATGCATACCAAAGGTCACCTAATATGTATGTCAGAAAATAAGTTAAACGTTATTAAAGAGCACACATTAATTATTATGCATACCAAAGGTCACCTAATATGTATGTCAGAAAATAAGTTAAACGTTATTAAAGAGCACACATTAATTATTATGCATACCAAAGGTCACCTAATATGTATGTCAGAAAATAAGTTAAACGTTATTAAAGAGCACACATTAATTATTATGCATACCAAAGGTCACCTAATATGTATGTCAGAAAATAAGTTAAACGTTATTAAAGAGCACACATTAATTATTATGCATACCAAAGGTCACCTAATATGTATGTCAGAAAATAAGTTAAACGTTATTAAAGAGCACACATTAATTATTATGTATACCAAAGGTCAGCTAATATGTATGTCAGAAAATAAGTTAAACGTTATTAAAGAGCACACATTAATTATTATGCATACCAAAGGTCACCTAATATGTATGTCAGAAAATAAGTTAAACGTTATTAAAGAGCACACATTAATTATTATGTATACCAAAGGTCAGCTAATATGTATGTCAGAAAATAAGTTAAACGTTATTAAAGAGCACACATTAATTATTATGCATACCAAAGGTCACCTAATATGTATGTCAGAAAATAAGTTAAACGTTATTAAAGAGCACACATTAATTATTATGCATACCAAAGGTCACCTAATATGTATGTCAGAAAATAAGTTAAACGTTATTAAAGAGCACACATTAATTATTATGTATACCAAAGGTCACCTAATATGTATGTCAGAAAATAAGTTAAACGTTATTAAAGAGCACACATTAATTATTATGTATACCAAAGGTCACCTAATATGTATGTCAGAAAATAACTTAAACGTTATTAAAGAGCACACATTAATTATTATGTATACCAAAGGTCAGCTAATATGTATGTCAGAAAATAAGTTAAACGTTATTAAAGAGCACACATTAATTATTATGCATACCAAAGGTCACCTAATATGTATGTCAGAAAATAAGTTAAACGTTATTAAAGAGCACACATTAATTATTATGTATACCAAAGGTCACCTAATATGTATGTCAGAAAATAAGTTAAACGTTATTAAAGAGCACACATTAATTATTATGCATACCAAAATTCACCCTAATATGTATGTCAGAAAATAAGTTAAACGTTATTAAAGAGCACACATTAATTATTATGTATACCAAAGGTCACCTAATATGTATGTCAGAAAATAAGTTAAACGTTATTAAAGAGCACACATTAATTATTATGTATACCAAAGGTCAGCTAATATGTATGTCAGAAAATAAGTTAAACGTTATTAAAGAGCACACATTAATTATTATGCATACCAAAGGTCACCTAATATGTATGTCAGAAAATAAGTTAAACGTTATTAAAGAGCACACATTAATTATTATGCATACCAAAGGTCACCTAATATGTATGTCAGAAAATAAGTTAAACGTTATTAAAGAGCACACATTAATTATTATGCATACCAAGGTCACCTAATATGTATGTCAGAAAATAAGTTAAACGTTATTAAAGAGCACACATTAATTATTATGTATACCAAAGGTCACCTAATATGTATGTCAGAAAATAACTTAAACGTTATTAAAGAGCACACATTAATTATTATGTATACCAAAGGTCAGCTAATATGTATGTCCAGAAAATAAGTTAAACGTTATTAAAGAGCACACATTAATTATTATGCATACCAAAGGTCACCTAATATGTATGTCAGAAAATAAGTTAAACGTTATTAAAACTACACATTAATTATTATGTATACCAAAGGTCACCTAATATGTATGTCAGAAAATAAGTTAAACGTTATTAAAGAGCACACATTAATTATTATGCATACTGCAAGGTCACCTAATATGTATGTCGAAATAACTTAAACGTTATTAAAGAGCACACATTAATTATTATGTATACCAAAGGAGTCACCTAATATGTATGTCAGAAAATAAGTTAAACGTTATTAAGAGCACACATTAATTATTATGCACTTCAAGGTCACCTAATATGTATGTCAGAAAATAAGTTAAACGTTATTAAAGAGCACATTAATTATTATGCATACCAAAGGTCACCTAATATGTATGTCAGAAAAATAAGTTAAACGTTATTAAAGAGCACACATTAATTATTATGTATACCAAAGGTCACCTAATATGTATGTCAGAAAATAAGTTAAACGTTATTAAAGAGCACACATTAATTATTATGCATACCAAGGTCAGCTAATATGTATGTCAGAAAATAAAGTTCAAACGTTATTAAAGAGCACACATTAATTATTATGCATACCAAGGTCGAAAGCTATTATGTCAGAAAATAAGTTAAACGTTATTAAAGAGCACACATTAATTATTATGTATACCAAAGGTCAGCTAATATGTATGTCAGAAAATAAGTTAAACGTTATTAAAGAGCACACATTAATTATTATGTATACCAAGGTCAGCTAATATGTATGTCTTGAAAATAAAGTTAAACGTTATTAAAGAGCACACATTAATTATTATGCATACCAAAGGTCAGCTAATATGTATGTCAGAAAAAATAAGTTAAGCGATTCATTAAGAGCACATTAATTATTATGCATACCAAGGTCACCTAATATGTATGTCAATAAGTTAAACGTTATTAAAGAGCACACATTAATTATTATGCATACACCAAAGGTCACCTAATATGTATGTCGAAATAAGTTAAACGTTATTAAAGAGCACACATTAATTATTATGCATACCAAAGGTCACCTAATATGTATGTCAGAAAATAGAAGTTAAACGTTATTAAAGAGCACACATTAATTATTATGCATACCAAAGGTCACCTAATATGTATGTCAGAAAATAAGTTAAACGTTATTAAAAGAGCACACATTAATTATTATGCATACCAAAGGAGTCACCTAATATGTATGTCGAAAATAAGTTAAACGTTATTAAAGAGCACACATTAATTATTATGCATACCAAAGGTCACCTAATATGTATGTCAGAAAATAAGTTAAACGTTATTAAAGAGCACACATTAATTATTATGTATACCAAAGGTCAGCTAATATGTATGTCAGAAAATAAGTTAAACGTTATTAAAGAGCACACATTAATTATTATGCACTTAAAGTACCTAATATGTATGTCGAAAATAAGTTAAACGTTATTAAAGAGCACACATTAATTATTATGTATACCAAAGGTCGACTAATATGTATGAAGCAAGTTGACGATTGTTAAAGAGCTGTAATTATTATGCATACCAAGGTCACCTAATATGTATGTCAGAAAATAAGTTAAACGTTATTAAAGAGCACACATTAATTATTATGCATACCAAGGTCACCTAATATGTATGTCAGAAAATAAGTTAAACGTTATTAAAGAGCACACATTAATTATTATGCATACCAAAGGTCACTAATATGTATGTCAGAAAATAAGTTAAACGTTATTAAAGAGCACACATTAATTATTATGCATACAAAGGTCACCTAATATGTATGTCAGAAAATAAGTTAAACGTTATTAAAGAGCACACATTAATTATTATGCATACCAAAGGTCACCTAATATGTATGTCAGAAAATAAGTTAAGCAATTATTAAAACTGCAGCTAATTATTATGCATACCAGATGCACCTAATATGTATGTCAGAAAATAAGTTAAACGTTATTAAAGAGCACATTAATTATTATGCATACCAAAGGTCACCTAATATGTATGTCAGAAAATAAGTTAAACGTTATTAAAGAGCACACATTAATTATTATGCATACCAAAGGTCACCTAATATGTATGTCAGAAAATAAGTTAAACGTTATTAAAGAGCACACATTAATTATTATGCATACCAAAAGGTCACCTAATATGTATGTCAGAAAATAAGTTAAACGTTATTAAAGAGCACACATTAATTATTATGTATACCAGGTGTATGTATGTCGAAAGAAATAAGTTAAACGTTATTAAAGAGCACACATTAATTATTATGCATACCAAAAGGGTCACCTAATATGTATGTCGAAGAAAATAAGTTAAGAAAGCGTTATTAAAGAGCACACATTAATTATTATGTATACCAAGATCAGCTAATAGTATGTCAGAAAATAAGTTAAACGTTATTAAAGAGCACACATTAATTATTATGCATACCAAAGGTCACCTAATATGTATGTCAGAAAATAGTTAAACGTTATTAAAGAGCACATTAATTATTATACCAAAGGTCAGCTAATATGTATGTCAGAAAATAAGTTAAACGTTATTAAAGAGCACATTAATTATTATGCATACCAAATTTTACCTAATATGTATGTCCAGAAAATAAGTTAAACGTTATTAAAGAGCACATTAATTATTATGTATACCAAAGGTCAGCTAATATGTATGTCAGAAAATAAGTTAAACGCGTTATTAAAGAGGCACATTAATTATTATACATACCAAAGGTCACCTAATATGTATGTCGAAAAATAAGTTAAACGTTATTAAAGAGCACACATTAATTATTATGCATACCCAAAGGTCACCTAATATGTATGTCAGAAAATAAATTTAAACGTTATTAAAGAGCACCCATTAATTGTAGTATGCACTTCAAGGTCACCTAATATGTATGTCAGAAAATAAGTTAAACGTTATTAAAGAGCACACATTAATTATTATGCACACCGAAGGTCACTAATAATAGCATGTCAGAAAATAAGTTAAACGCGTTATTAAACACACATTATTATTATGCGAGTCACCTAATATGTATGTCAGAAAATAAGGACTAAACGTTATTAAAAGAGCACACATTAATTATTATGCATACCAAAGGTCACCTAATATGTATGTCCAGAAAATAAGTTAAACGTTATTAAAGAGCACACATTAGTATTATGCATACCAAAAGGTCACCTAATATGTATGTCAGAAAATAAGTTAAACGTTATTAAAGAGCACACATTAATTATTATGCATACCAAG
>JBBBDQ010019591.1:0-11370 GCA_037127315.1 Ascarosepion bandense | reverse complement strand
ATTTATATTACATTTTACTTAAAAGTTTGTTTTATTATAAAAGCAAAGTTTATGAAAAACCTTTGTTAGGCTCATGTAAACATTTTATTTTAAAGAAAGAAGCTAAAGATATTTTATTGGAAGTATTAAAAAAAAATAAATAGGCCATATATATTTTAGCAAATCATGTACAACATTTGAAATAGGATATTTTATTTTGCTATACTTTGACAATAGAAAATCTACAACAGGAAATACTGATAGAATTGGTAATATTTTCTTATTTTGGTATTTTTCTTTTAGTAAAGAAATTGGAGGTATTTCATAGTGACCATGAATAACTTTTTATCTGCCTTTGTCTAAGCCTCTTTAAATGATGTTTAGAAACAATTCACAAACCATACTCTTTCAGAAACTAAAGGAAGAAAATTCTTTCTGTATGATATCAATTTTTTTATGTCTGATATCTAGTAAGAAGAGCTTATCTGAATTCTTAGAGGTCACACCCAGTTCAATATGCTTTGAGGGACTATTTCAGCCACCCTCTCACTATCAAGAAAACAGCACAAAGTGTTCTCATATTCGTTTTCTATGTCTACTCAATCCTAATTTCTGACATTTCCAAGAAATAACTGAAAAATTTATATCTTCAACTACAACACATCTTTAAAAAAAAAAAAGCAAAAGGTCAACTCTTTCTCTGTTAAATGTTACAAAATTTTAAACAAGACAGTTCTTCTATGTGCCCTGTCCTTCAGGACGTAGGCGACCGCGTTCTCCACGTCTCCCTATCCCTTGTGGCTCTAGTATGTTCACCCCTGTTACTCCTGGCAACCCCCGTTCCGCTATCCACCTGATCAGGCCCCGCATATGTTATCTCACGCTCTCCCCCGTCTCTCTTTCCTTCTATCTGCCAATCAGTATCGTTCTCCAGGCTCTCCTTCCTCACTGCGTGTCCCACGAACTTCAGTTGTCTCTTCCCATGCTCAGTATTAATTCCCTTTTTTGTTGCCATTCTTTCCAACACCTCTATCGTTGCTTGCATGTCATCTACGATATCCGCAGCATCCTTCTGCCTCCAGTTTTATCCACATTTTCGATGATATTGTCCAGCATTCACTGCCGTATTGAAGAACTGACATCACATAGCAATCCAGCACTCTTTTCTTTTGTTTCTAGTGAGATTTTCCTGTGTGTTAGTACTTTACTCAGCTTCTGGAACGCGTCCTTTGCCATGCCAATTCGCCTTCGGATCTCTGTGTCGCACGTTCCATCTCCTGTTAGAACACTTCCTAGGTATTTAACCTTTTCTAATAAAACTCCAAACAATCATAACATGCAATACAATACTAAGTACTACTACTGGATAAGTATTTCAGCTAAGGTTAAGTACTCAAACCTGACATTTACTAGTAGTCAACTGATATTATAATTCTTTTTAAATTGTCCAAGATTATTAGTTGGCTATTACTCTAAATAAAAATTTTAAAAATAAGGATATTTTTAGCATCTTATTTTGATGTTATATAACATTCTTTTCGTGTAATGGGAAGATATAGCCAGGGAGAAAGTAGCTCCTCTGGAACTAAGCATATACAACTTACTGATCCTTCAGTCAGTTAAATGCCATACATGATACACGCTTTGGGTGATCATGTCTTGAAAGAGACATGACTGACTGGGCAGAAGATTATCTCGCAGTAGGTTACCATTGCTTTCTGCGGTAGACTGGTTGCCAGCCAAGGCTATAAAACCAATCTGTCGTATTATTTAACCTATAAATCTGAGGGAAGAGAATTAATACCTTGATCTTAATATTGATCCTTAAGCAATCTTAAAAAAACACACACAAGTTTATTTTATAACCGAAGTCTGTCAGTAATTTTTCTCAATCGTATTTAAATATGAAAAACATTTCAGTGAATAATTATTAATACTAGTGTACAAATGAAAGTATTTTTTAGAATTTTCTGAAATATGATTAAATGACACACGCACACAGACACACACACACACACACACACACACACACACACACACTCATTAAAAATATGAGCATACATAATGAAGAAATGTTCCAAAATTAATAAAATAAGTTTTATTGTTAAATTTTTTGTTGTTATTAAAAGAAGAGACCAGAGGATTTTTTTGATTATTGAATCACATCTTTTTAAAACTCATGAATTTTGGTTAAAAATGTTTTGTTCTTTTTTTTTTTTTTTGCATCAACTGGTGACCATAAATTAGTATGTAAATTTTAGTTGAAACACACTGATTTGGAAATTATTGCAAAAATCAGATAATTGTTAGATTTTTAATAAAACAATCATAATATAAAAATTGACTTAAATTAATTTTGATATAGTTTTTAGAAAATGTTGGTAATAAAATATTTTTTTTAATTTGTTAAACCCACCCACCACCAACTTAATTTTATAATATTTCAAGAAAATTGTTTTTGTAGTGCTTAATGCTCATGAAGTATGGGGGAGAGTGTCAAACAGACCTCCAGTTACAGATAATCTGCTGTGAGCTTCAAAATAAAAAATGAAATAAAACTAAAACATTTAATTAGAAATGCTTTTAATTGCTTTAATGTATAAAATATATTATAGACAATATTTTTCGGAAGAAAACTATTTTTGATGAAGAATGAATTCTCTTACAAGAGTTGCTTTTCATTTTTTAAAATTTTATTTAAATGGATTTATAAACTTTCTAACATTGAAAATGCTTTATTAATTTGTAAAAGTTAAGTGATATTTTATTGAATAAAAATTATACTTACTAATTATAAATGGAATAAATAGGTTACTACAATTCAGTCAGACCCGCAAATATTTTAAAAAGAATTCCTGAATTTATTATCATGCATATAAATTTATCAACCCCTGCAAATACAGATATTCAAATGCGACATCATCATAAAATAAGAATGGTAACTATAGTAAAATTAAGTGGTAATTTTTTCTAACATTCCTCACTGCAACCTTGAAACTTCTGAATATCGTTTCTTATGTCTTTGCCTATGAGTGGTATCAAATTTACTAAAATCAAAACCATTCCTTCTATAATCCATGATTATCGATATTTATTTGAAGTACCTCAACACAAAAAACCTAGCCATGAACACTCGCAGACGCTTATAGTACAACTGTAAAATTTTCAAGAAAATTTGGTCCAGCCGTTTCAGAGTCTATAGGTAACGTACGTACACACACACACAGACACACACACACACACACACACACACACACACACACACACACACACAAAGTTCCATTTATTAATAAGTTTAGATAGATATCAATCTGAGTAACCTTTTGAAATTCCAAACTGAATCCTTTAATAAATTTATGGGACAATAGCCTTTGTGAATTAAAGCATTCATTCATGAACTTGGTGACATAGTAATTGTGATTTCAATCCCGGGCTGGGTAGTGTATATTGGACTCCATGAAAACAGGACGAGCAATAACTGTTGGTACTAAAAATAAGACCTAGTCAAGATATCCCTAGACATAAGGGGTGTAATAAGGACAGTCTACCCTATAAATTAAATAAAGGGTTCACTTTGAAATTTCTTGTAGGTTACCCAAATCTATATACACCTGATGAAGGCTAGAGGGTAAAAAAGGGCTCATGATAACAACAACAATGATGAAATATTAATAATCCAAATGTAAATAGTGTAAATACGGATAACTTCTCATCCTTAGAAAAGACAAGTCATTTTACAATGAATCAATAAAACTAATATCCTCATTTAAGTTATTTCTATAAAAACACTAAACATTGGATTCTTCATCCTTCAAATGTATACTGAATCCAGTAATTAACACTGTTCAGTAACTTCACTGACCATTTTGAAGGGTATTATGTTTTTGATGTTATTTTTTCATGTTTTAAGTGTACTGTAATTTATTTTGTGATTTTAAAAAGAAACATTCTTTAAAAACTATCACATGAGATAAAGTGTGTGTGTGTGTGTGTGTGTGTGTGTGTGCGTGTGCAGAAATAAATAAAAGCAAAAGGAAAACTTATTTTAGCCCAATGTATTCTGAGAAACAAGTTATTGTTATGGACATTGTCTGGTTCTGATCCATAATAGTTTGGGATGTGGTTGTAATTATTTTGATGTAGTTTAGATTGACAGTGTATTTTGGATAGTAAATGTTATGGAGTTAGTAGGCAGTATTATGTATCTGTTTTTATTAATCGTTGTTATTGTTATCTTTTTTTTTTTTTTTTTTTGGTGGTTATATATTCTGTACGCCTTACTTTTAGCACTGTGGATGAAATAAAGAGTGGATATTGGAGGTCTTTGAAAATGTTTTCTATGTATATTTCTCCTTTGGGTAAATATTGGGGGTCTTCTGAATCCTTGGTGCTCTTAAATAGAATTCTATAATTATTTCTGATTTGATCTTGTTACACTGGTGGGAATATAAATCGACCAGGTCATTCTTGTTGGTAGCTGTTCTGTAAACCTCAAACTGAAGTCTTATTATTTCGCAGCAAGATATAGAGAAGGTAAAGTGTAGTGGTTAGAATCAAAAGTAAAGTCTATTGTGGATTCAAGATTATTTAGTTTGTTAACAAGATCATCTAAAATGAGCATTCTTAAATTTTGTAAAACCAATAAGATATTCGTTCTTGTATATAAATACTTGTTACAAAATAAAATCTTTGTATTTGCTTTGATAGAAAATAATACATATCGGCTAAGTTTTACTTTTCTTTATTCATATTGTCCTTTTACAGATATACACTATCTGAAATATTATATATACTTTGAATAGATCTGTGAGTGTCAGATTTTCCAGCTCCCTTTTCCTTCACTTGTGTTTCAGAAATTTTTATCCTACGTATAATTGTCGTATTTGTTCTCATCTATTTAGACTTCCTCATCGTTCTGGCCATCTTATTCTTCTGAAGAACCTCATCGCCTATTACCTCAGGGCTCTCTTCTATCGTTCTGGCCATCTTATTCTTCTGAAGAACCTCATCGTCATTATCTCTGTGGCTCTCTTTCTATCGTTCTGCCATCTTATTCTCTCTGAAGAACCTCATCGCTCATTACCTCAGGGCTCTCTCTTTCTATCGTTCTGGCCATCTTATTCTTCTGAAGAACCTCATCGCCTATTACCTCATTTCTTCTATCGGCCATCTTATACTTCTGAAGAACCTCATCGCCTATTACCTCAGGGTTTCTTTCTATCGTTCTGGCCATCTTATTCTTCTGAAGAACCTCATCGCCTATTACCTCAGGGCTTCCTTCTATCGTTCTGGCCATCTTATTCTTCTGAAGAACCTCATCGCTCTTATTACCTCAGAGCTCTCTTCTATCGCTCTGGCCATCTTATTCTTCTGAAGAACCTCATCGCTCATTACCTCAGGTTTCCTTCTATCGTTCGGGCCATTTTATTCTTCTGAAGAACCTCATCGCCTATTACATCAGGCTTCTTCATCGTTCTGGCCATCTTATTCTTCTGAAGAACCTCATCGCCTATTACCTCAGAGCTCTTCTATCGCTCTGGCCATCTTATTCTTCTGAAGAACCTCATCGCCTATTACCTCAGGGCTCTCTTCTATCGTTCTGGCCATCTTATTCTTCTGAAGAACCCCATCGCCTATTACCTCAGGGCTCTCTTCTATCGTTCTGGCCATCTTATTCTTCTGAAGAACCTCATCGCCTATTACCTCAGGGCTTTCCCTTCATCGTCACTATCTTATCTTCCTCTGAAGAACCTCATCGCCTATTACCTCAGGGCTCTCTTCTATCGTTCTGGCCATCTTATTCTTCTGAAGAACCTCATCGCCTATTACCTCAGGGCTCTCTTCTATCGTTCTGGCCATCTTATTCTTCTGGAAGAACCCTCATCGCCTATTACCTCAGGGCTCTTCTACTGTTCTGGCCATCTTATTCTTCTGAAGAACCTCATCGCCTATTGATTTCAGGGCTCTTTCTATCGTTCTGGCCATCTTATTCTTCTGAAGAACCTCATCGCCTATTATCTCAGAGCTTCCTCTATCGCTCTGGCCATCTTATTCTTCTGAAGAACCTCATCGCCTATTACCTCAGAGCTCTCTTCTTCATCTGTGAGAAAATCGTGCAGCATTCGTGGCAATATAGGAGAAAATGTATTACATAGAAGTTCAACACTTTTCTAGTTAAATGTTCTTATTTTTTAATATTTTACTTAGTTTCATGAAGGCATCTTTCACTATTCCAGTGTACCTTCATATTTCTTTTTATTGTATTACCAATCATCCATTTTCTGATGTCACTCACAACCACCAATATTCAGCATTTGATTCATAAAAAAGTAATTCTCTGGATTTTTTTTTTTTTTGTCAATTCATATTTTTTTTTTTTTTCAAATAACAACTGATTGATATTTTGAAACAGGAACTACAAGGAAACTTATATTTTCAATCAGGAGACAGCTGAACAATAATGGAAGAAAGAGTCTAGAGAATTTAATACTGACAGGACATGTTGAAAACGACAGGAACAATATTTTCATGGCTTCTGCTCTCTGACGAATTTGCCATTTCTGCGCCTCCTCCACAAGAATTTACTCAGGCAACCAGACTGGCAACAAGGTCTCTACCCTACAGTTCGATCAACCAAATGCAGGCGACAATTCTATTCCACCAGATTCTTTTCTCGCGTTTCTCGCCTGTGGAATCCCTTCCATATACTTGCTTTCCTGACGGAGATAACCTTCAGGAATTTCAATGCAAATACCCTCATCTCTTATCCGCTTAAGCCCAGCCTTTCTACATCACCCCATATATCTTGTTCTTTTCCTTTCTCTCTACTCCTTCACAACTGCTCCTCACTCCTGTGTTCATATCCTTCTCTTGCCTTTTCTCTTTCACTCTCATAGCTTTTTCGTCTTTGTCTTCACTTCCTCCTGCCTAATACTTAAACTGTCTTATATAACCCCCAGCACACAACAGTGGTGTTAACGCCTTGCTTGGGGTGAAATGATTAAATAAAAAGTATTAAAAATAAAACAGGGTGCAAAGAGCAAACAACCTCCTTCATCTCGTCTCGTTCAGAAGAAACTGAAAAACAGGAGGGATGGGAAGGTACTTTCTATGGTAGACTGGTTGCCAACCATGTCGAACTAGGACCAAGTCCTGTTATTAAAAAGATACTTAGAGGAACAGAAAATAGGAAGTTGTAGAGAAGCATGATAATTACACAACCCAAACGGATTTAACACTAAAAAAAAAAATAAAAAAATAAAAAGAAGAAAGTTTTTCAAAGACACAACATATGTAAAAGTTGCATTATGCTAATCTTTCAAGAGTTCTACTAGCCTTGAAAATCAGCATACGTATTCTTGGCATTTTTTGGGTGGGGGTGTCTGTTACTGAAAAACCGTGCATATTACTTTTTATGTTTCTTTTGTTTGTTTGTTTTTTTTGCCAACAAAGAGAATATGCATTTTTTTTATGCAGAAATCTAAAAATAAAATGTCTATTAATTTGTATGTTAAATTATTTCCACTTGCGATGTTGACTTGTGTTTGTAGTGAGCTCATTATTAGTGGCTAATATTGACGACAGTTTTTTTCATTAAGTGGAAATTGATATGTTTGCTTTCAGTCTGCTTTCAAAATAAATCTACCCACACCACACGATTGAATGAATGAAAGAAAATCGTCAGAGAAAAAGAAAGGGAATAGTAAAAACTACGGAATTTACGGTGAGCAATCTATTGAACGTCTTCCATAGATAAGCTTACATACCCATGCTTGCCCTCTGTTTAAGTGCGCGTCTTTGTTCAGCTGATGTCAGTCTGACTTCCCCTTGAGATGAGGAGACTATCTTTTTGTGGGTCAGCTATTTGATATTTAGGTCAAGGCTTGGGTAAAGGTGTAACAGACTAAAAAGATTAAATATTTGGCCGGTCGTTTTAACCTGAAGTTGTTTGAAATGGGTAGAAGTGATTTTTCCACTATTTATTCTTTTGATTTTCTGGTATACACACACAATTAGGTACCTCCACTAAATCGCTGAAAAACAGCATAATGGCATCGTATGAATTAAAAAAAAACCCCAAACTTAATAAAAATGAACTTTTTCCATCAAAATGTGTAAGAGGAAAGATCAAAGTATTTTTAATTATTTTTAAAATTTTAATCACTTCTTAATACGTTTGAAATTTTGGTAAAAATCTTATGATTTTATCGAGTAAGCAAATCGTTCCGAGAGTTTGCAATGGAAAACGTAATAACTCAGTTTTTTTTTTTTGTTTTTTCCGATAACAAACACATAAATTGGAAAATTTTGCAAAAAAATCAAATAATTGTCAGATTTTAATGAAACTTTCAAGACTTATTAACGAATGATTGAAATTATTTTTGAAAAAATCTTGGTAAAAATATTATTATATATGTTTTTGTTTACATCTGTTACCCCACTCCACGTAAATTTTGTTGCGAAAAAAATTGGTTTTAACGCAGGACATTGGCGAATGTAAATTATCTAATTAAAATGCCCCAAACTTAATAAAAACGAACTTTTTCCATCAAAATGTTTATAATATTAAGAGGAAGTATCAAAATATTTTTTAATTATTTTAAAAAAAATATTTAATCCCTTCTAATACGATCGAAATTTTGGTAAAAATCTTTTGTTGGTTTTTTAGCGAGTAAGCAAATCGTTACGAGAGTTTACAATGGAAAACGTAATAACTCAGTTTGTTTGTTTTTTTACCGGTGACAAACACATTAAATTGTAAATTTTTGCAAAAATCAAATAATTGTCAGATTGTAATGAAACTTTCAGAAGGTGTCAAAAAATGATTGAAATTATTTTTGAAATTATTATTTTTAAAACATCTTGGTAAAAAAATATTATTTACATTTTACATCTGTTACCTCACTCCACGTAAATTCATGAAATTTTAAGAAAAAATTAAATTTTGTTGCGAAAATTTGGTTTTATTAAGTTGAAACGCAGGACATTGGCGAATGTAAATCATCTATTATTTTTTGGAAAATTTTGCCTGTTTCCGAAAATCAACTTGCAATATAGTAAAAATAAAAAAATGCAATATAACTCTAACATTTAAGCTTTAATTGCTTGAATAAATTATATAGATTAAGGACATTAGTACCAAGAATAAAAGAATTTTTCGTTTACTAATGAAATTTAAAAGAATTGTTTCTTTCCTTTTTTATTTTTTTATTTTATTTTTAATTATAATAACTTATAAAGTTCCAAAAATATTTTTTAAAATACTTCAAAGATTTCTTGGAATTAATTTATAAAACTATTAGGCGAAGATTGTATTTACTAATCAAAAAATTAAAAAGTTTAATAAAATCCTTGTGCCTCCCTATGTTTAAAATAATAAACTTTGTGTGTGTGTATTTGAAGTTTTTTTTGTACAGTAATTTCTATGTAAACCAAAAGCTCATGTAGTTTCCCTTAGAGGGAAAACACTATACAATTATATCACTTGTGATCGCCATACACTTATCTCTCATCCATCAACTTATTAACACATTTGAAATATGGAGGACAGGTAAAAAAGTTCAACTCTGTGATTAAGAAATAGTTTTATTCTAAATTTCATGCTATAAATGAGTAATACTTGTAAATCAGATTAATTTAACATTACATTTGCTAATTTTCTAAAAAAATACTGTCACAGATGTATATTTTTATTTTTTTAAAAACCGAGAATTAATCTCTTGTTTACTAAAATGAGTCGTGATTGTTCAGAAATGTCCGAAAATTTGAAAGTTTAAAAAAATTGAAAAATTTCAGATTCCAATGAATATAATTCCTGTTTGAAATACACCAGAGAATTTTGCTTTCTGGAAATAGTAAAGTTAATCATTTAGCTTTCAATTAAAAAAAATGTTTAAAGAAAACTTTTTTTATCTTTAAAAATTCATTTTAAAAGTGACTTATTGAAAATGAGTGAGGCACCTCCACAAAATAGAGATGGAGGAAAGATTAAATAAAAATATATAGTGAAATTATGTCTCTCTAGTTTTTATTGTTTCTTCAGGGGACCATCCAGGCGGCATTACCTCTCCTTCAGAAGTAGGACTGGGGTCCCTAAAAAAAAGAGGAAGTGCCAAGGAGAGTTGAGCAGTTTTTCCATAGTATTGTTGGTACAGGTTAAAAAATATTTTAAATCTTGACCTTGTGTCACATTCAGTGACAACGTAGGCGCACTAAAAATATTTTTTGTTCAGCAAATTTGCGAACAAAAAAGAAACTTATTTAATTGAAATTCATCTTAAAACAAACATATCTCAAAATGCGCTTTTCCCTATTTGTTTAATAATCATTTTACCCTGCTGAAAGTAAGACTGCGACTGGTGTGCAGGGGTTACAATGAGAGAAAATGGTACAGGGGATGTTGAAGAAAGGCTAAGTTTTGGATGAGATTTAAGGAAATAGATGATGGCAATTGACATTGCGTTTAAACTTTGTTGATATAATTATCAGGGTGCAAGTATATGGAATAGGTTTTACTTACAGGCGAGAAGGGCGAGAAAAGAAACAGGTAGAATAGAAGTGTGGTGTTTACATTTGACTATTTTGACATTAAAAGGGTGGGACCTAGATGCCAATCTAGTAGCACGAGTAAATTCATGTTGTCGGGGCACCAGGGAAAGACGCTTGTAAAAGCAGAAGCTGCAAAAATATTTGAGAAAAGACAGGGAAGCCACATCCCATTGGTGAGAAAGTGACTGATTTTGAGTTACTAAGTCATGATCAGTTACGTTGCAGATCCTTCTTTTGGATTTTGTTGAAAGACACCCCCATCTCCCGGGGGGGGGGGGTGGCTTAGCATGAATAGCAGTGAGCACCCAACCGGATATGGCAACAATATTCAATGATTGGACAAAAAATTCATTTTGGCTTTCTTACAGAATCCAAAACAAAAAAGCCCCTTTATCACATGACTTCTCAAAAGTTAAAAAAAAAAACTAATGAAAAACTGAAATTTGTTATCGGGATTTGTTTTCATATGTTACTATCCTTTGAAGAACTAAATTACAAATTACATTTCATTTTTTTATTTTATTTTATTTATTTATTTATTGCACTTTAAGCAATCAGGTGCATATTTATTTTGGCTTTCACAGGTTGGAGCAATTTACAATGAATTTAGACAGCCAACTGCCCCACCTCTTATTAATTTTTGTAAAATTTAATAAAAATATTTCTATATATAAAAATACTGAATGTATTTGTTTGAAAATTATTTTTAATAAATACTGAATATTTGCATATATTCAAATGCAATGAAATGTGTTATGACCAGCTTTAAACGTGATTTTATTAAGTGTGGGTTGTTTGGATTTAATGTAGATGGCCTCCAATATCTGAAGGTTCTTTTTAAAG
>JBBBDQ010019588.1:0-14526 GCA_037127315.1 Ascarosepion bandense | reverse complement strand
ATGATTAAACATAATAGGCATATTTAATATGTATATTTAACAATATAACATATGACTGATATATGTATGTATATAAATGGATTAAAAACTTAATTGGGCGATTAAAGTTTATTGCGTTACTGGAAAGGCATGGAAAGGAAATCTGATTCCTTTTACAACCGAAAAATATGCCATTGAAGATTCTGATGCTTAGAATGACCTACAATGACATTATTGAAGTCTTGGCTTTTATCAGAGTAAACATCCGTTAAAACGCTTCAGAGTGGAGCCAAAATGTCTCTGATGCACATTTTCAGAACTCATTTGAAAAATATTATCCTATATTTCCTCCCTTGCTTACGAAAAGTAAAAATGAATATTAGAAGAAAAGAAGAAAAAAAACACCATACTTCTTTCAACCATACAAAACAGTATTGCAGCTCAACACATACACACACACAAAGTGTGTGTGTTCGTGTATATATATTTTTGATATGTATAGAGTGAATCAAAATTCTGTTAACATTATAATTTTTTGTTACAGGTTTACCTTACGCATGACTGACTGACTGACATTTGAACACAAGAAGGGTGGTTGCAAACTTGATGGAAGCATTTGTATTGGCAACGAGAATTTGCTGAATGATTTTCAGATTATCACCCACCAATTTATCGCATCTATGACAGGTTTGTATCCACTGGATCAGTAAAAGACAACTCTCAAGGAAATGAAAGGCAATCCAGAACAGGCAGACGTAGCGAACTTTGCTACCATGCAACAGGCTTTATACTGAGTTCATCTAAATTGACAAGACGTTGCAGTCTGAAAACAGGGATTCCACAGAGAACAGTATGCGAATTCTATCAGACTTTGGCATGCAATTGCAACAATCGTCAACAAGTTGTCTAAGCTTTTGACGGCTCAGTAAAAATGGTTTCAAGCAGAATGCCTGAAATGTCAAATGGGATTCAGTGATGAAGCCCGCCTTTTCTACAAAGTGGTCATGTTAAAGAAACATAACCATTTTCTGGGGTACCAAAAATCCATGTATCATTTTGAGAGCATGAATGGGCCCCCCAGAAAGTAAATGTGTGGTGTGCTCCGCTGCTACTGTCCTTAATTGGCCCATATTTTTTACAAGTTCAATAGTGACTGCTAATGTTTATTTACAAATGCTACGGATTTGCCGGCAATTAACATATCAGATGAGCAGGCTGTGCAACAGAGATGGTACACTGCCTCATTTTGCCCAAGCTGTTCCGCTTGTCTTGATCAAGCTTTCTAAATCATTGGATAGGTTGCAAGGCATTGGCGGGGAGTGTGGTGCGGCCATGCCAGCTGACCACCACACTCCCCCTGATCATGCCATGTGACTTTTGATTATGGGGTATAATAAGATCACATGTATAGTTAGATTACATCAAAGAAATCAGGACAGAATAAAAGGTGTAATGTCAAACTTTAGCCATGGAATGTGTGTCAAGGCACTTAATTATACTGTTGATTGCTGGTTTTGCACATCAAATCCATGCTATGAACTGGACAGGTGGAGATTGTTCAGTAAACACTGAATAAATGATTCCTTTCGTAATAGTGTTAACATAATTTTGACTCACTCTGTATATATTGCTTACATAAATGTAATGTGTGTGTGTGCGTGTGTGTGTTAAAAAATTAAGAGAGAGATACTTATTCCATGGTTAAACACCATACATATAGATATTAAGTAATTCATCAAGTTTTATTAGACCTCAACAGAATGCAAAAAGCACTGGACAGCCGTTTCGTCGTATATTTGGGACCTCATCAGCGTTCGCATCCGCTGCCAGGAATTGAAATCCAGCCAGTTGTGTTATCAAGCAAATGTCATACCAACTGTACCACTGGCCCCCGGTGACGAAAGAGTAACAGGAATTAAACTCGATAAAGCACCGCTCATTGACATATTCCGTGGTGAAACTCATCTAACTTGAAAGTAGTTGTGGCTCTGGGAGGCCTCCATGTTGAGTCTGAGGCCTAGTAGGTAGATAAATGGATGTTGGCTGTTGCCATCACTAGTGATCCTCGAAACACCATGATGTTAACTGGATATATCATCCAGCTCTTTCTAAATCCTTTGTGTTGTCCTCAGATTAACACCCAAATCAATCAGTTGTTCTGTATAGTGATACATGGGTGATATATCTCGAAAGAACATGACTGAATGGGCAGAAGGTTATCCTGCTTCTGCAGTAGACTGGTTGCCAGGCAAGGCTATACAACCCAATCTGTCCCTTTATTTAACCCATAACTGGAGGAAGAGACAGATTAATACCTTTCCCAAGGGTATTTGCGCGTAAGTGAATGCAAAGGAATTCAACTGGAATTCGAACTCGGCTCCCCGATTTGTTCTGATTCGATATCCACTGCACCACAACGCACATCCGGTGCAAATGCAACAGTACTGCATCCATTTCTTGACTTCTGTTGGAGTGAATTGCGTAATGGTGATCTTTTTCTCACAGACAATTCCCAACTGACCCTACTATACTGTGTCGTCGACAAAATAAAAAAAACAACTTACAATGCTCATTCACGAAATCAAAATATTAAATGGCGACCATTTACCCATCGCACCCGAATATATTTGCATTTTTTCCCACCTCTTTCTCTATTACTAACTATTGAAGTTGAAGTTTTCTTTCTTTTTAATGTTTGAATGATTGCATTAATAATTAAGAGTGATGCCAGGACGAGGCATCCATTCAGAGCTGATGATCTCCAGTCTATCTACGACGAGGCGCTCATCGACATTTACTCAGTGACTTTTGTGTGTTTGCGTCTATGAATTTGTGTCAGTCATCCACGTATTTAATGTCTCTTATTATTTGTATAAATCTTTGTCCGTAGGTCTTTCTTCGCTCAAGGCTGATATGTGTTACCCCCACACACGCACATACACCTTTAAGGACGACAGAGCCATATGACTTTTTGGTCGATTCACCCCCATCATGATGTGAGTGAGGTCGTCTCTGCTAAGAAATAATTATACACACCAATTTTTAAAATATTTTATGCCTTTCAAACAATTAAGATTCGTCATGAGTGTGGGGAGGCGTGGTGGTAGCAATGCAAATGTCCCCTGATCTCGTATAAGTTTTACAACCTCCAAATGGAGTTTTTTTTTATAGTCCAGAGGATTTATTTTATACTGATCATAGTATGTTGTGTGTGTGTGACGTGTAGGTCAGTTAAAAATTCATTCACGTATGTCAAGAAAGAAAGGAAGTGTAATATAGGGTGAGAAAAGAAAACAGAATTTAATTAGAAGAGAAAGACTGCTAAAGTAAATGTTAGTATTTGTAGCGATAATTAAAACAAAAGATTAAAAAGAAAAGATAACTGGCAAATTATGCTTGTGAAAGAAAGAATGAATGAAACCAAAATTGGAAGAGTCAAATATTGGAACAAAAAAAAAGAAGGTAGGGCTTTCAACAGAGAGAGATTGAAAGAAAGAGAAATTTAAATATATTTGAGAGTTGACAGAGAAAGAATTTATATTTGAGACTATAACTATATAAAATATCACGCTTGGGTAAGAAAAGGTATGAAAAAGAAAATAACTTATTTAAATGGTAGCAGTGTTCTTTTCTCACTATTAAAATCCAGTAGTGAACAGTTATTTTTCCTTTCTCATCTCATCTGACAAACCGATCCATTCATGACACACACTCCGGCCGTTGTTACATCAATTCTGATCTTCACTTTTTTTCTGTCTTCTTTAAAAATGTTTTACTGGTTGTTGCCTTGAAATTTTTTGTTAAACTTTTGATAGACGTCAGCTGTCGCATTTTTATTATTTATTTTTACTTTCTGAGCGAGATGTTGGGTAGAAAAAATGACCAGAAATGACCTAGAGGCCCATCTAAAGGTTGATGAGTGCTTCTTTTTTCTTTCTCTTTCTCTTTCTTTTTTTCTTCTTCTCTCTTTTGACTTTATGTGACTCTCTGAAAAAAATCGCATTTTCTTTGCTGTTTCTGATTTTCAAAATAAAACCTTTTTTGGTCGAGCCTTAAACAATTTTATTTCAATTTTATTCCTGTTGCTCTCTCTCTTTCTCTTTCTCTGTTCCCCGTCACTTTTTGTTGCTCTCTCTCTCTCATCCTTTCCTTTCTTTTTGATTCAATCCCGATTCAGATAATTTAATTCTGTACCACCCACCTCTCTCTATGTTAAATCCACTTCAACTCACAATCCTTAACTGTCAGCATACAGATTTTATTTTCACAAAATTCCAAATAAGCCTTATGTACAAAACCTAGTCTGATACAAGGCCATGTAGAGTTTTCATTTTGAATCTAATCCACTCTCTAATCTTATGAACTACAGGAAATGTATTGCATAGCAAAACACCCAAAACTATTTATTCGGCTTAACCTGGCACAAGCCGCAAATGAGGGAGTGCTCAATGAAAAATCAGTCGCACTACAGTAGTAATCGTATGCGAGAAACATCCTAATTCAGTTTTAAAGTTATAAAATATAAGATTAATTGGAAATAATGGCAAATCTCTTTCCTATTCTAACAAAAAGTAACTTTAAAAAAAAACCTTTTTATTTTTATTTTTTAAATCATATCACCACGAGCAAAGCGGTAATGCCACTGATGTGCAGGGGGCTACATAGGAGTGAAAAGATTAGAAAAGAGAAAACCGGAAACCGCATCCTAAACAGGAAGCAGAGATGAGCCTCTTCACCTGTTCAATAGACGGGGTGGAGTGTGAACCGGGCGATAGTTTAGTCTATTGATTTTATCAAAGAAAAAGAAATTCTCTTTTAAAAATATTTTTAGAGGTCCGTTAAATGCTGCAATTTGCATAAACGGACACAGAGAGGTTCGCTAGTTTTAATTCACCTAAATTGTAAATTTTAAAACCACCTAACTCTTTAAAAGGTCATCACACATCTTTCCTAATTTTAAGTGCTGATTTTTCAATTTTGTCGGCATATGTCATTTCTTTTCAGAATGTAAAAATTTTAATTCTCGAAATAAAATTTATAAGAATCATGAAATGAAAACGGAAACCAGAAAAAGAACTGTCGCATTTTAAAACTTTAATAAATGCTAAAATAGGATAGTGTAAAAAAAAAAAAAAGTTGTATAGTTAGTTTTACTTTTTTATTTCTATCTAACTTTACTTTAAAAACATATTTAGAAATACTGTAATTTAAAAAATTAACAAGACTTGGTGATTTCAATAATATTAAAAACAAATCTCGAAATAAGTACAAATGTGACTATATTTCAATAAAAGTAAAAGTAAATTGTATTTTTTTTCCTGACTAGAAAACTTGAGTAGGTCGTAAAACTGTGTAAGAAGTCGTAAAAGATTTTCCATACTTTAATTTATTCAAACTAATGTTCCTATCTTGATTGTTATAGATGTCATAGACACAACAAAAAAAGCAATGATAACTGAATGTCAAAATCGCCTAACATTAGATTTCAAGGCTTCAGAAGAGCACCATTGATGTCTTTCAGATTGACAGCTTAGTTCCTATAGAAGTTGGTTGCTGTAATCAGTTGATTATGAGTTCAATCCCTGGATCAAGTAGATACAACATAATGCGATAATCTACATATATTCCATATCAGGAAAACAATGGACACCTGAAGATAACCTGTAGGTACTTGACTGAAACCCTCGAGCCCACAATATGCTGCAATCTTTGCCAGACATGTTACATTTCATGACCGACTGTTACTACTACTAATAGTCTAGGCATCTCGTACCAATAAGCCAGAATCATGACCATAAAAAATCGAATATATAAAACTAAACCATCCAAACAAAAAACACTTAACATTTCTTTCTCTAACATCCATGGTATTCATGTCAACTTTTGCCATGTGGGAATTGTTCCTCTTTGAAAATCCTCCAAACACATCCCCGATCTCTGCGAAACTAACTCTGCAAACCCTTCTCTAATTTTTCAATTCTTGGCGACCTTCCTCTCTTAGGAAAGAACTCTAATGTCTACATGCATGGCCTGGAAGTTTATGTCAATGAACATCTCCTTTGGCTAAGGAAGGTCTCTCTTGAAGCTCCAGACCATTCTTACATGTCTCTACCTCTCTCTATTAAACTATTAAACTATATTGCTCCCCTTTCTCTCATGACTGCTGATAACTAGATGGTATTTCTGACACTATGAACGAGGCCATTTCACTACATACATTTGCACATGTATCTGTGTTTAGTGACTTTAATACCCATCATGACAACTCGCTTAAACATTCTGTCACCGATCTTGCTGTTGTCCAATCTCTGGTCTCAATCACTCACTAAAATTGTGGATTCCCCCACACATTTCCCAAGTAATCCTGAAGGAAATGTTTCTCTTCTAGATTTCTTCTTTACCTCGATCTGACTCATGTCATGCTATGCCGCTCTTCCTCTTGGAAATTCTGACCATGCAGTGGTATCTGGAAATATTTCTTTCTGCTCCCCCTGCATCCAAGAATCATATGCCAAGAAAATATTACCAACAATACATTTTTGAAGAAAAAACTACCATAACACATTTTTGAAGGAAAACCAAAATATCCTCAACAACATATATTTGAATACAAAACTAGAAAACATTTCGAAAAATATTTAAAAATGTAGACATTTAATTTTAGAGGAAAACTTACATTAATGCCACACAAATTACAGACAGTTGATTTCCTGCATGAAATATTTAGCAAAAAAAAAAAGCTTTCAATTTTTTAATTTTATTTTCTGAAGTATGAAATATTAAAAAAAAAAAAAGGCTTAAATAATTAAATTAACCATTGGAACTTTTTTTACATGTTTTGTTTTGTTTGAAAAAACGCTTCTTTTTTTTTTTAATATTTCTTTTGTTTCAAAATTACGGGGGGAAATATTCACATTTTTTTGTTGAACAAATGAATTTTTAAAACGTCAGAATTAGAATTAAATATAAAGGCTTATTTTTTAAAATTTTCTTTTAGTCGCATTTGACACGTGAGATTTGATTTCTGTGACATAATCTAGCAACCATCTTAGATATTACATTTACGGGGCAAATGTACACAATAGGCTCCATCGTAGGAAACATAATTACGTGTTGCATTTTGACCGGCAATAGTTAATAAATACATAGTAGTTTTCTTAGCTGTAAGTGGTCACATGGTTGTAGAAATTACAGCTAAACATTTTATGTATATATGTGATAAAGTTTTTTCCATATATATATATATATATATATATATACATATCAAAAATCTTTTCTTAACAAATATATTTACAAAACACACAAAAATATTTGGTATACTAAAGAGTAAATTTATTCAATAAAATTGCCATTGGCTTCAGCCACAGTCTCCAAACAATTTTGGAATCTCCTCCAACTCTTCTGGAGAGTTTTCTTTGTTGAAGTTGGCAAATGCTACCATAATTCTTACCTTCAGTTCATCTTCGGTGTTATAAGGAGTTTTGTTGGTTACTCGCTCAACTGCACCTACATAGTAAAGAACTAGGAGGTCATACATCGAGATCATGTGGTCACTGTATAATTGCTTGGAGTAAGATAATTAAAAAAAGAAAGTTTGATCCATTTGCCATACAACCAGAATGGTATTGGATTTTTCTACTGCAACAGTTGACAAACAGAAATTGCTTGGTTAAGTTAAATGTCTGTCTCTAGAATCAACCCACATTTTAGCATTTTGCAGTTCATCATTAGTTGGATTGAAAAATGGTCTTGACTACAGTTTGGCTCAGTCAACATTGACTTGGTTTTGTAATACCATATTTTAAACAAAAATAGGTGGGTGGGTGTTTTTGGAGTTGTTCTTGTAGCTTTCCTTTATTTTATAAGAGCCATAAATTTGCCTATCATCCACTTCATACTCCTTCCCAATTTTCTTTTTTAACAGGAGTAGAAATTTATTCCTTGTTTCGCGGTAGGAGTATATTTCCTGTTCCTTCTAAAGTCTTCTTATTCTCTTTCATGCCAAGCAGCCTCTTTGTGTCTTAGTTACATTATCCCCTTACTTGTGAGACATGACACAAATGACTTCAAAGGAATGCTAAGAAGAAAAGATTTTTAATGATTGTAACAGCAAATAAAATTGGCCATTGTGTTCTCAGATGCTTTATTTTGGGAATTCTGCAGGACGAAAATAAAATATATCCAACTGCTATTAATGAGATGAAAGCAAATGTCACTGTAGCCATCTGCCTTGGCCAAATAATTTGGTTGAATTTTTAAGAAATAAAATAAGAATTAAAGTTTTCTGTCTTTTTTGTGTGATTTTTCATTCATTTTCCCCAACATTTCCTGATTTGGCAAACATGGACAAACATGTGCCGCAATAAGACATAACGTCAAAGGAATGTTTTCACATGACACGGCTTCTTTAATATCCTTCATTTCTTTTCTTGAGAATTTAGAACAAAAATATTAAACACAATTTATAAGATTATTTATTTATAAGAATAATATTATATTTACAAAACTCTAAAAACTATTACAGGTAGGACTAAAGCAATGATGATCATTTACTAATTTATAAAGAAATAAATATAAAAATATTTTAGTCATAAATATATAAACATTAAATTATTAAATATGAAAATAATTATGAGGAAATATTTATTATTGGTTTCATAAAGTTTGAATCAACTGGCAACTAGCCAATGTTTTGTCAACCATTTCAACTAAGCAATAAAATAGTGTCAAATATAATAAATAAATATTTTTGGTGTCTCCAATTCTTAAGAGCTAAGAAAATAAATAACTTTACTTTGATATCTTTAGGTTTTGTTCCAATTCTAATCATTGCTTTTTAAAGCAATAAACTGTCCAAAAAAGTGAAGGTAATTAAAAAGAAAAGCAGTGTTGGGGGAGGTGGGGAATTATCCTTTTGATGCCATGTCTTATTGTGGCATGTTTATCCAATTTTGTTCTTACATTTTCATTACCCTTTTATGTGTCTGATATAAATACCTTGGCCTATAAGTAGAAGCATCAGTAATATGGTAGCTTCTAATTTACACAAAATATTTATTTTTCAACATAATTTTCTTCCTTGTAAATGCACTTAATTCAGTGGTAAAGTATATTTTATTTCCAATAAAATCAATATCAGTTAGGAAAGAAATAAATCCTGCAAAACATTTCAGGTTTTGCTTTGAGTGGATTTCTATTTTTAAAAACTCTTGAAGATAATCGGAAAGACTTAGTGAAATAGAAATCATATTTAGATGAGTCACTAGTGATGTGGATATTATGCCTCCATTCATCTTTCCACAGTGACTCAAGTTCAACACAGGGGCCTACATCAAGTGCTATGAGGAGGTAGTGCTGCTCTGGGGCAAGAGGGTGGCTGCTAGAAAACCCTATGTCTAGCAACATGATTCTGCACCATGCCACACAAGCAGGAGGACCTCGTCATGGTTGTCAGACAATTTTGCGGTCACATCACCCGTACACCTGGCCATCTAACTCCTAAACTGCAACCCACTTCATTATTATGTATGGTATGCAGTTGAGAAAGAGCCCAATAAAACTTCTTGTAACGCCAAAGATAAACTGAAGGCAAGAAATATGGCAGCATTCACCAACTTAAGCAGGGGCTATTCAGAAGAGTTGTAGATGATTCCGAAATCGTCTGGAAGCCGTGTTGAAGCCAATGACAATTTTATTGAATAAATTTACTCTTTACTATTTCAAGATATTTTTGTAATTTTGGTAAATATATCTGATAAAATGAGATGTCATTGTTATTTTCATTTTCGCATAATTTAGACGAAAATTCATCCATCGCCACTCAATGAAGTGGGGGTCACTGAAGAAGATTGTTGTATAGCAGTAAGGAAAACAGCCAATGAAGATAAGTGTGAAAAATAACGGTTAAACCTAAACTTGAAGAGGTTCAAAATGGAAAGGATCCTCTTGGGAGTCGATTCCACATAGTAGCGTTTCATGGGAAGCTGTTAGAGTGGGGACTTCTTTCTTACTAATGGAATATGAAAGGAATGAGGATTATTTGACTGTGTACGTGACATAACGGGTCTTTGCTGTGAGTATTAGAATTAGTGGGACTAAGTAATGGAAAACATTTATCATGAAAATGTCGATGGAGTCGTGAGTCGTCTGTGGGAAAAGAGGTTGTAAGGTAGAGCATAATTTATCACCTACAAGGACGTGTAACGCTTTTGAGTCATGTTAAGACCGGAAAATAAAAACCTGACGCTCCTATCCAGATATGGAAGCAGTATTCCATTTTCGGTTTGACCTGGTATCTTGTAAAGGCAGAGCATAGCAGGGCGGCCGGGGGTTCAGGTGCTTACTGAAGCGTTACACAGAACAGTATTTCCCAGCCTTTTTAAAGATGTACCATGACTATGAATTCCGCTTGAGAGTTCGGGTGGGGTTAAGTCTTAATAGGCGTTCAAGACAAGGGCCATCCTTGAGACGACAATTGATCTACAAAACCATGAAAGTAAGTTGGTCTAAATATCAAACTTTAGTTTGTTCAATAAAAGAAAATTGTTCGTCTATACTTCTGAGATGAGGTCGTTATTTACACTATTTACATTGTTCGGACTATTGTCCTCATATTTACGACAGTTGTACGCTCCGGCCTTCTTGAGGTGCTAGGAAAATCGAACCGAACCCTTTATTATGATCACTGAGGTATATAATTCTCATTCCGTGTGCGATGCCACTTCTAATGGCCATGTAGTTATCTCCCTTAACTTTCTAAGTCAAATTCAGAAAGAAAATATCCGAAATATTCTCAGATTCTGCTTTTTGAATTGTGATGACTTCCTCGGAAAGATAGTGGAGTAGTTTATCGTTGCCTTCTTTACGGTTTTGAATTTAGAGCAGTTCTTCTGCTATTTTGATGATGGAAGGGAAAAAATAAACTCATGCCTTTCCCAAGAAATGAACGCGACAGACGAGGCCGGCATTTGAAATCAGTTCTCCGATAGTCAGTTGTGCTTAGTTTAATTTGTAACGTGTATATATATATATATATATATATATATATATATATATATATATATATATATATATATATAATGTCAGTCAGTTAAGATACACGCTTTGGGCGATCATATCATAAAGAACGTGACTGACTGGGTAAAAGATTATCCCTCAGTAGGTTGCCATTGCTGTTTGCGGTAGACTGGTTGTCAGCCAAGGCTATAGAACCCAATCTGTCCTATTATTTAACCCATAAGTGGAGGGAAGTGACGGATTAATACCTTTCCCAAGGGTATTTCTGCGAAAAATGAATGCAAGGAATTCAAACTCGGCTCCCGATTTGACGTTCCGAGTCGATATCCACTACACTACAACACCCTCAATCAGCCACGAATCAATATTCTGGTAATGTGCAGGCTTAGATGTCCTAACTTCAGCAGGGACAATATGGTTAGTTAAGTCCTATTCACATTTTTTTCATTTAACAGAAACGGACTCTTACCTTTTAGCACCCAACTGACGTCGGGTAAAATTGTCAGACCCAGACTGTTTTCATTTTAAGTAAGATGGCCGCTGAAATCCAAAACGTCATTCAATTGAGACTTGCAATAAACAGAAAATGGTAATAATACAACATTCATCAGATATTTCTGTTTAATTTATGCTTCATATAAGAATTAATTAATTACTTATAATCACATTTCTTTGTCCCATTTTCTTTTATTAGTTTGATTTTCACAATTTGAATTTGTTAATGAGATGTTTACCTGCCTTCTGTTACGTTATGCTTTGCCGGCAAATTCTAGACATCGGATAAGACATTCTATTAAAATCCCTAGGCGGATAAAGTAAGAATAAAATAGGCTTATTTCATATTTTATTTCCCACCCACTTCACATTACTTATGCATTATATTACGATATATATCCATATTTTGTCGGTAATAAGTCGACGATACAAATTCTCTTAAAAACAGTAATGCAATAAGGAATCCCAAATGAATATGTATGTAAAGGCCTCTTTAGATTAACTTTAATGAATTCGAAAAAAAGTACAGGTTGAGGTAGTGCAGAAGTAGATATACAGTAATGAGAAACAAAACATTAGTAGAAATCGTATTGTATTGATTATACAAACGTATCAATCCATCAAATGTTCCAACAGTTTAACCCCGTCATTTACACTCTCCACTTTACCTGCAAAACATTCATTATTTATTAAAATATTATTAAAAATTTTAAAAATTATAATAAATGCATTATAATAAAAATTATGAAAATAAAAATATTAAAAGTGATTTTAATGAATTAAATGAATTCTCGACCACTATTTTATACTGGTAAGATCTCCTCAGCGTGGTGTAATGGTTAACAACCCTGTTTCGCTAGAACCTATTTACAACTGAGTGAGCTCGATCCTCACTGGGTACTATACTTTCGGCGTTGTGCTGCATCTAAGCGGTGCATGAACAATTTTGGGCACCTCGGCGTGGTGTAATGGTTAACAACCCTGTTTCGCTATAACCTATTACAACTGAGTAGTGAGCTCGATCCTCACTGGGTACCCCATACTTTCGGCCTTGTGCCACATCCTAAGCGGTGCATAGACAATTGTGGGCACCTCGGCGTGGTGTAATGGTTAACAACCCTGTCTCCTTTAGAACCTATTACAACTGAGTAGTGAGCTCGATCTCCACTGGGTGCCCATACCGCTGGCGTTGTGCCGCATCTAAACAGCGCTTAGCCAAATCAACTAGTAAAATGATGGTAATACTTACTGTATTACCTTTGTACAACAATAAAAAAAGGAATGATTTCTACTCATAAATGAATTAACAGTGTATAATAATGATTCCTTCTTTTTCTTTTATGTACAGTCTTCCTTCAAGGACGTAGGCGATCATGGCCCTCCACATCTTCTCTTATCCTTTGTAGCTCTTAACACTTTTTCTCTTGATATCTCTCCTAATTCTTGCTCTGCCATCCTAATTGCTCAAGCCCATCAAGCATGATTGTGTTACTTTCCCTTGTATCTCTTTACTTTTATCCGTCTTGTGGATATTAGATTCTCAAGCCCTTCTTCCTCATTACATGTATCAGAAATTTCAGCTGTCTCTTCCTGATGTTAAGTTTATTTTACTTTTCGTTTCCATCCTCTCTAATATCTTGTCGTTGCTTACAAGTTTGGTCCATTGTATCCTCAGCATCCTTCTGTAGAACCATATTTCTGTTGTTTCGAATCCCTCCTTAATTATTAATGAGATTGTCCAGCGTAAGAAAAGGATGTGTCTTTTCACCGGATCTATTAAAATTGTACAGCGAGACTATTCTGAGGACTCTTGAATTTATGTCTGGATTCGTCATCGGGGGCTACAATCTGAACAACATAAGGTACGCAGATGATACAGTGCTGATAGTAGACACGGAAAACTACAAGACCTCATACAAAAGGTAGCTGAAGAGAATGACAAATAAACTGCAAGAAAACCAAATGTATGCTCATCTGCAAAATGAGCAGCTCAATGCCAAGTACAGGTGGGGGATACTAAAATCAAGCAGGTACAACAATTTAAATACCTGGAAGTGTTCTAACAGAAGACGGAAAGTGCGACACAGACATCCGAAGGCTTAACTTGCATGGCGAAGGAGAATTCAAGAAACTGAGTAGAGTATTAAGGGCAAGGAAATTTTCACTAGAAACAAAAGTACTGGATTGCTATATGATGACAGTTCTTCAATATGGCATTGAATGCTGGACAATCTCATTGAAGATGAAAGAAAAACTCGAAGCAACTGAAATGTGGTTCTACAGAAGGATGCTGCGGATAACATTATTCGAACACGTGAGCAATGATGAGGTTTTAGAAGGATAGAAGCAGAAAGCTAATTAATACTAAGCATCAGAAAAAAACAGCTAAAGCTCCTGGGACATGCAATGAAAGGAGGGCTTGGAGAATTTGATACTCATAGGCAAGATAGAGTGAAAGAGAGACAGGAGAAAGCAGCGTGTAACATAAGTGACGGGAACCCTTGAGCAGGTGGATGGTAGAACGGGGGTTGCGTGGTGTAACGTGAGAAAGCGTGCTAAGAGCCACCAGGGATAGGGAGGACGTGGAAGGCCATGATCGCCTACGTCCTGAAAGGGACAAGGCACATAGACGAAAAAGGTAGTGAAAAAAGTGAACACTTTATCCACGATACCGCTTCATAGGATAACCATTTATATTAAAAAAGGATTAACATCCGTTTGAAAATTCCTCTGGCACAAGGTTAGACCGTGTTTGTGATTTAATTCCAAGACCAGCAACTTTCAATTTATAGTCCACAAACACTTTTTGTTGATATGAATATATTTTTCCCATTCACACGTGTCTGAGGGAATAAAGAACTAATCAATAAAAGTCCTATGGTACCCGACAGATTATAGAAAGAATAACTAAAATATTCAAGCAATCACCTGATAGCTTTTTTTTTCTGTTATTATTTAATCATTTCAACCCAAAGCAAATCCAGGGACCGCCACTAGTGCATAGGGGGTTGTTAGAGAGAGAGAAAAGACTGGGTA
>JBBBDQ010019586.1:0-12232 GCA_037127315.1 Ascarosepion bandense | reverse complement strand
AGTTAAGTGCCATGTAGTGATACACGCCCAGATGATCATATCTCGAAAAGACATGACTGAATGGGCAGAAGGTTACTCTGCTGCGGTAGACTGGTTGCCGGGCAAGGCTATACAACCCAATCTGTCCTTTATTTGTTTCCATAACTGGAGAGAGAACAGTTAATACCTTTCCCAAAGTGTTGCGCGTAAGTGAATGCAAAATTCAACTGGAATTCTGAACTCGGCTCCCCGATTTTGACTACCAGTTCAGTATCCACTGCACCACAACGCACATCGGTACAAATGCCAAGCAGTACTGCATCCATTTTCTGACTTCTGTTAGATGGTGCGTAATGGTGATCTTTTTCTCACAGACAATTCCCAACTGACCTACTATACTGTGTCGTCGACAAAATAAAAAAACAACTTACAATGCTCGATTACACGTCAAAAATATTATATAAATGGCGACCATTTTACCCATCGCACCCCGAATATATTTGCGTTTTTTTCCCCCTCTTTCTCTATTACTAACTATTGAAGTTGAAGTTTTCGCACTACATAATGTTTGAATGATTGCATTATTAATAAATTAAGAGTGATGTAGGACAGGCATCATTCAAATGATGATCTCCGGTCTATCTACGACGAGGCGCTCATCCACGACATTTGCTCAGTGACTTTTGTGTGTTTGCGTCTATGAATTTGTGTCAGTGTCGTATTTATTGTCTCTTATTATTTGTATAAATCTTTGTCCATGGGTCTTTCTTCGGCTCCGGCTGATATGCCGCACACACACGCATACACCTTTAAGGACGACGAAACCCTTCTTGACTTTTGGTCGATTCGCCCCCATCATGATGTGAGCAAAAGTTTGTCGTCTCTGCTGAAATAATTATTACCAATTTCGGAAATATTTTATGCCTTTCAAACAATTGAATTCGTCATGAGTGTGGGGAGGGCGTGGTAGAGTATAGCCCCAAAGTAACTCCCTAGTCTCATGTAAGTTTTACAACCTCCAAATGGAGTTTTTTATGAATTAAGTTTATTTTATACTGATCATAGTATATTTGTGTGTGTGTGACGTGTAGGTCAGTTAAAAATTCATTCACGTATGTCAAGAAAGAAGAGGAAGTGTAATATGGGTTGAAAAAGCAAAGATTTAATTGGAAAAGTGCTAAGTAAATATTAGTATTTGTGGCAGTGAATAAAACAAAGATTAAAAAAAAAAGAAAGATAACTGACAGAATGTACTTTGTGAAAGAAAGAATAGATGAAGCAAAATTGGAAGAATCAGTGTGGAACAAAAAAAAAGAAGGTAGGGCTTTCAACAAGAAGATTGAAAGAAAGAATTTAAATATATTTGAGAGTTGACAGAAAAATTTGTATTTGGAGACTATAACTATATAAATATCATGGGTAAGAAAAGGTATGAAAAAGAAAAATAACTTATTTAAGTAGTGACAGTGTTCTTTCTCTACTAATAAAAATCAGTAGTGAACAGTTATTTTCCTTTCATCTCATCTGACAAACAAATCCATTCATGACACACACTCAAAGCCGTTGTTACATCAATTCTGATCTTCACTTTTTTTTTCTGTCTTCTTTAAAAATGTTTTTTCAATTTGTTGCCTTGAAATTTTTGTTAAACTTTTGATAAGGCGACCAGCTGTGTACGCATTTTATTATTTATTTTTACTTTCTGGGCAAGATGTTGAGTGAAAAAGCCATGAAGGCAGCCTAGAAGCCCATCCTAAAGGTTGATGAGTGCTTCTTTTTCTTTCTCTTTCTCTTTTCTTTTTCTTCTTCTCTTTTGACTTTGTGTGACTCTCTGAAAAAAATCGCATTTTCTTTGCTGTTTCTGATTTTGAAATAAAACCTTTTTTTTGAACAAGCCTTAAATAATTTTATTTCAATTTTATTCCTGTTGCTCTCTCTCTTTCTCTTTCTCTGTTCCCCATCACTTTTTGTTGCTCTCTCTCTCATCTTTCCTTTCTTTTGATTTCAATCCCGATTCAGATAATTTAATTCTGTACCACCCCCACACTCTCTCTATAATAAATCCATACAACTCACAATCCTTAACTGTCAGCATACAGATTTTATTTTCAAAATTCCAAATAAGCCTTATGTACAAAACCTAGTCTGATACAAGGCCATATGGGTTTTCATTTGAATCTAATCCACTCTCTGATCTTATGAACTGAAATGTGTGCCATGGCAAAACACCCAAACTATTTATTCCGCTTAACCTGGCACAAGCCTGAAATGAGGGGTGTCAATGAAAAATCAGTCACACTACAGTAATGATACGTATGCAGAAAACATCCTAATTCAATTTAAAAGTTATAAATATAAGATTAATTGGAAATAATAGCAAATCTCTTCCTATTCTAACAAAAAGTAACTTTAAAAAAAAACCTTTTTTTATTTTTATTTTTTAAATCATGTCACCACAGAAACAAGACGGTAATGCCTGATATTAGGGGCTACATAGGGAGTGAAAAGATTAAGAAGAAAACCCAGGGGAGCACGTCCTAAACAGGGTAAGAGATGAGCCTCTTACATATTCAATAGACAGGGGTGGATGTAATTGAACGATAGATTTAATCTATTGATTTTATCCAAAGAAAAAAGAAATTACTCTTTTAAAAATATTTTTGAGGTCAATTAAATGCTACAGGGTACATAAACGGACACCAAGAGGTTCAACTTTAGTTTTTAATTCACCTAAATTGTAAATTTTAAAACTGCCTATGTAACTTTAAAGGTCATCACACATCTTTCCTAATTTTAAGTGCTGATTTTTCAATTTTTGTCAGCATATGTCATTTTCTTTTCAGAATGTAAAAATTTTAATTCCTCAAAATAAAATTTATAAGAATCATGAAATGAAAACACCAGAGCCAGAAAAGAACTATCGCATTTTCTGTTTTTAATAAATGCACACAAAAAAATGGGATAATTAAAAAAAAAAAAAAAAAAGTTGTGTAGTTAGTTTTACTTTTTATTTCTATCTAACACTTTAAAAACATGTTTAGAAATACTGTAATTTAAAAAAATTAACAAGACTTGGTGATTTCAATAATATTAAAAACAAATCTCAAAATAAGTACAAATGTGACTATATTTCAATAAAAGTAAAGTAAATTGTATTTTTTTCCTGACTAGAAAACTTGAGTGGGGGTCGTAAAACTACTGTAGAGTCCTTAAAGATTGCTGTACTTTTTAATTTATTCAAACTAATGTTCCTATCTTGATTGTTATGAATGTCATAGACACAACAAAAAAAGCAATGATAACTGAATGTCAAAATCGCCTAACATTAGATTACAAGGCTTCAGGAAAACACAAGTGATGTCTTTCAGATTGACAGCTTAGTTCCTGTAGAAGTTGGTTGCTGTAATCAGTTGATTATGAGTTCAATCCCTGGATCAGTAGATACAACATAGTGGGTAATCTACATATATTCCATATCAGGAAAACAATGAACTAGAAGATAACCTGTGGTGTAGCTGAAACCTCAAGGCACAATATATGCCAATCTTTGCCAGACATGTTCACTACATGATAAACTATTACTACTACTAATAGTCTAAACATCTCATTACCAATAAGCCAGAATCATGACCATAAAAATCAAATATATAAAACTAAACCATCCAAACCAAAAAACCTTAACATTTCTTTCTCTAACATCCATGGTATTCATGTCAACTTTTGCCATGTGGAATTGTTCCTCTTTGAAAATCCTCCGACATCCCCGATCTCTTTGAAACTAACTCTGCAAACCCCTTCTCTAATTTTCAATTCTTGGCGACCTTCCTCTCTTGGAAGAACTCTAATGTCTACATGCTAGCAGCTGGAAGTTTATGTCAATGAACATCTCCTTTAGCTGGAAGGTCTCTCTTGAGCTCCGAACCATTCTTACATGTCTCTACCTCTCTCTATTAAACTATTAAACTATGTTGCTCCCTTTCTCTCATGACTGCTGATAACTAGATGGTATTTCTGACACTATAGACGAGGCCATTTCACTACATACATTTGCATGTATCTGTGTTTAGTGACTTTAATACCCATCATGACAACTCGCTTAGCTTATTCTGTCACCGATCTTGCTGTTGTCCAATCTCTGAACTTCTCAATCACTCACTAAAAGAGTCATGGTTCCCCACACATTTTAAGTAATCCTGGAAGAAAATCAGCTGTCTTCCTAGATTTCTTCTTTTACCTCAGTCATCGCTCATGTCATGCTATGCCGCTCTTCACTCTCTTGAAATTCTGACCATGCAGTGGTATCTGGAAATATTTCTTTCTGCTCCTGTCAGAATCATATGCAAGAAAAATATTACAACAATACATTTTGAAGAAAAAACTACCATAACACATTTTGAAGAGAAAACAAAGTATCCTCAACAACATATATTTGAATACAAAACTAGAAAACATTTCCGAAAAATATTTAAATGTAGACATTTAATTTTTAGAGGAAAACTTACATTAATGCCACACAAATTACAGACAGTTGATTTCACTGAAATATTTAGCAAAAAAAAAAAGCTTTCAATTTTTAATTTTGTTTTCTGAGGTATAGAAATATTAAAAAAAAAAAAAGCTTAAATAATTAAATTAACCATTGAACTTTTTTTTTTACATGTTTTGTTTTTGTTTGAAAAAACGCTTATTTTTTTTTAATATTTCTTTTGTTTCAAAATTGGAAATATTCACATTTTTAAGCCGTGAACAAATGAATTTTTAAAACATCAAATTAAGAATTAAATATAAAGGCTTGTTTTTAAAAATTTTCTTTTAGTCGCATTTGACATGAGATTTGATTTCTGTGACATAATCTGGCAACCATCTTAGATATTACATATTTTACCAGGGCAAATGTACACAATAGGCTCCATCATGAAACATAATTACGTGTTGCATTTTGACCAGCAATAGTTAATAAATACTTGGTAGTTTTCTTAGCTGTAAGTGGTCACATGGTTGCAAAATTACAGCTAAACATTTATATATATATATGATAAAGTTTTTCCATATATATATATATATATATATATATACATATCAAAATCTTTTCAACAAATATATTTACAAAAACACACAAAAATATTTGTGCTCTACTAAAAGTAAATTTATTCATCTTGGTGCCATTTAATGACCACAGTCTCCAAACAATTTTGAGATCTCCTCCAACTCTTCTGAAGTTTCTTTATTTAAATTCAACAAATGCTACCATAATTCTTACCTTCAAGTTCATCTTCGGTGTTATAAGGAGTTTTGTTGGTTACTCGCTCAACTGCACCTACATAGTAAGTAAGGAGAACTAAGGTCATGCATAAAGAGATCATGTGGTCACTGTATAATTGTGAGTAAGATAATTAAAAAAAGAAAAGTTTGATCCATTTGCCATACAACCAGAATGGTATTGGATTTTCTACTACAACAGTTGACAAACAGGAAATTGCTTGAATTCTAAGTTAAATGTCTGTCTCTAAAATCAACCACATTTTAGCATTTTGCAGTTCACATCATTAGTTGGTTGAAAAATAGGTCTTGACTACAGTTTGACTCAGTCAACATTGACTTGGTTTTGTAATACCATATTTTAAACAAAAATAGGTGGGTGGTGTTTTGGAGTTGTTCTTGTAGCTTTCCTTTATTTTTATAAAACCATAAATTTGCCCTGTCATCATGCATACTCCTTCCCAATTTTCTTTTTTAACAGGGCCAAATTTATTCCTTGTTTCATGTTGGAAATGTATTTCCTGTTCCTTCTAAAGTCTTCTTGTTCTCTTTCATACCAAGCAGCCTCTCTTTGTGTCTTGATTACATTGTCACTGCTTGTGAGACATGACACAAATGACTTCAAAGGAATGCTAAGAAAAAGATTTTTAATGATTGTAACAGCAAATAAAATTGGCCATTGTGTTCTCAAATGCTTTATTTTGGGAACACTATGAGGATGAAATAAAATATATCCAACTGCTATTAATGAGATGAAAGCAAATATCATATTATCTGCCTTGGCAAATAATTTGGTTGAATTTTCCAAAAATAAAATAAGAATTAAAGATTTTCTGTCTTTTTGTGCCAATTTTCATTCATTTTCCCCAACATTTCCTGATTCCTTAAACATGGACAAACATGTGCCGCAATAAGACATAACGTCAAAGGAATGTTTTTTCACATTTTACAACTTCTTTTAATATCCTTCATTTTCTTTTCTTGAGAATTTAGAACAAAAATATTAAACACAATTTATAAGATTATTTATTTATAAGAATAATATTGTATTTACAAAACTCTCAGAAACTATTACAGTGGACTAAATGACAGTGATCATTGCTAATTTGTAAAAATAAATATAAAAATATTTTAGTCATAAATATATAAACATTAAATTATTAAAATATGAAAACCAATTGTAGAAATATTTTGTTGTTGGTTTCATAAGTTTGAATCAACTGGCAACTAACCAATGTTTTGTCAACCAACAATAAGCAATAAAATAGTGTCAAATATAATAAATAAATATTTTTGGTGTCAATTCTTAAAGCCTGAAAAATAAATAACTTTACTTTGATATCTTTAGGTTTTGTTCCAATTCTAATCATTGTTTTTAAAGCTTAATAAACATTGTCAAAAAAGTGAAGGTAATTAAAAAGCAGTGTTGAGGTAAATTCTCCTTTTGATGCCATGTCTTATTTTGGCATGTTTATCCATTTGTTCTTTGTTCCCATTACCCTTTTATGTGTCTGATATAAATACCTTGACACACTATAAGTAGAAGCATCAGTAATATGGTAGCTTCTAATTTACAAAAAATATTTATTTTTCAACATAATTTTCTTCCTTGTAAATGCACTTAATTCAGTGGTAGTATATTTTATTCCCAATAAAATCAATATCAGTTAGGAAAATAAATCCTGCAAAGCATTTCAGGTTTTGCTTTGAGTGGTTCTCCTTTTTAAAAACTCTTGAAGATAATCAGAAAGACTTAGTGAGGTAGAAATCATATTTGGAGTGGTCACTAGTGATGTGGATATTGTGCCTCGTGTCTACAGTGACTCAAGTTCAACACAAAGAGACCTCGTCAAGTGCTGTGGGGAAGTGGTGCTGCTCTGAGGCAGAAGGGTGGCTGCTGAAAACCCTGTGTCTAGCAACACAATTCTGCCATGCCACACAAGCAGGAACCTCGTCTTGGTTGTCAGACAGTTTTTTGCCGGTCACATCACCCATTACACCACCAACCCATCTAACTCCTAAACTGCAACCACTTCCAGTGTGTGTGGTATGCAGTTGAAAGAGTAATAAAACTTCTTGTAACATAAGAATAAACCAGAGGCAGAAATACAGCAGCATTCACCAACAACAGGGGCCTCCAGAAGAGTTGTAGATGATTCGAAATCGTCTGGAAGCCGTGTTGAAGCCAATGACAATTTTATTGAATAAATTTCCTCTTTACTATTTCAAGATGTTTTTATAATTTTAGTAAATATATCTGATAAAATGAGATGTCATTGTATTTTCATTTTCATAATTTAGACGAAAATTCATCATCTTCACTCAATGAAGTGGGGGTCACTGAAGAAGATTGATGTATGAGCAGTGAAGAAAACAATAATGAAGATAAGTGTGAAAAATAACGGTTAAACCTAAACTTGAAGAGGTTCAAAATGGAAAGGATCCTCTTGGAGTGCGATTCCCTTAGTAGCGTTTCATAGAGGCTGTTAGGGTGGGACTTCTTTCTTACTAATGGAATATGAAAGGAGATGAGGATTATTTGACTGTGTACGTGACATAACGGGTCTTTGCTGTGAGTATTAGAATTAGTGAGACTAAGTAATGGAAAACATTTTATCATGAAAATATCCCAGTGGAGTCATGTGATCGTCTGTGGGAAAGAGGTTGTAAGGTAGAGCATAATTTATCACCTACAAGGATGTGTAACGCTTTTGGAGTCGTAAGACAGAAAATAAAAACCTGACACAACTCCCTATCCAGATATGGAAGCAGTATTCCATTTTCAGTTTGACCTGGTATCTTGTAAAGGCAGAGCATAGCAGGGCAATGAGGTTCAGGTACTTACTGAGGCATTACACAGAACTAATTATTTCCCCAGCCTTTTTAAAGATGTACCATGACTATGAATTCACGCTTGAGGTTAAGGTGGGGTTAAATCTTAATAGGCATTCAAGACAAGAGAGCCATCCTTGAGACGACAATTGATCTACAAAACTGCAAAGAAGTAAGTTGGTCTAAATATCAAACTTTAGTTTGTTCAATAAGAAAAGAAAATTGTTCGTCTATACTTCTGAGATGAGGTCGTTATTTACACTATTTACATTGTTCAGACTATTGTCCTCATATTTACGACAGTTGTACGCTCGGCTTCCTTCTTGAGGTGCTAGAAAAATCGAACCGAACCACTATTACTGTGATCACTGAGGTATATAATTCTCATTTCCGTGTGCGATGCCACTTCTAATGGCCATGTAGTTATCTCCTTAACTTTCTAGTCAAATTCAGAAAAAATAACAAAATATTCTCAGATTCTGCTTTTTTGAATTGTGATGACACATCAGAAGAATAGTGGAGTAGTTTATCAATTACGCCTTTACGGTTTTGAATTTAGAGCAGTTTCTTCTACTGTTAAATACAGATGGAAGGAAAAAATAAACTCATGCCTTTCAAAAAGCTAAACGCGACGAACGAAGCCGGCATTTAAAAATCAGTTCTCCGATAGTCAGTTGTACTTGAATTTAATTTGTAACGTGTATATATATATATATATATATATATATATATATATATATATATATATATATATAATGTCAGTCAGTTAAGATACGCACGAGACGATCATATCATAAAAAGAACGTGACTGACTGGGTAAAGATTATCCCTCAGTAGGTTACCATTATGTTTGCAGTAGACTGATTTGTCAGCCGCACGACTGCTACGAGGCAATCATCCTATTATTTAACCCATAAGTGAGTGACGGATTAAGTACCTTTCCCCAGGGTATTTCTGCGAAAATGAATACAGGAATTCCGACTCGGCTCCCAAATTTGACGTTTCAAGTCGATATCACTGCACTACAACACCCTCAATCGTACACAGATCAATATTCTGGTAATGTGCGAAACTAGATGTCTAGCGAGGACAATATGGTTAGTTAAGTCCTATTCACATTTTTTTTTCATTTAACAAAACGGACTCTTACCCTTTTAGCACCAACTGACGTCGGGTAAAATTGTCAGACCAAGACTGTTTTCATTTAAAGTAAGATAGCCGCTGAAATCCAAAACGTCATTCATTTAAGGACTTGACAAACAGAAAATGGTAATAATACAACATTCATCAGATATTTCATGCAATTTATGCTTATATAAGAATTAATTAATTACTTATAATCCATTTCTTTGTCGTTTTCTTTTATTAGTTTGATTTTTCTGATTTTGAATTTGTTAGTAGGATATTTGCCTGCCTTCTCGTACATTGTAGCACATGAAGCGAAATTCTAGACATCGGATAGAGACATTCTGTTAAAATCCCCTGAGCGGATAAAGTAAAGAATAAAAAAACCAAACTGCCTGATTTTGTTTCACCACTTCGCATTGTATGCATTATGTTACGATATATCCATGTTTTGTCGGTAATAAGTCGACGATACAGAATTCTCTTAAAAACAGTAATGCAGTAAAGAATCCCAAATGAATATGTGTATAAAGGCCTCTTTAGATTAACTTTAATGAATTCAAAAAAAAAGTACAGGTTGAGAGTAGTGCAAGAAAGTAGATATACAGTAATGACTTAAAACATTAGTAAAAATCGTATTGTATTGATTATGCAAGCGTGCTCATTCATCATTGTTCAACAGTTTTAACCATCATTACACTCTCCACTTTACCCTGCAAAACATTCATTATTTGTTAAATATTATTAAAAATTTTAAAAATTATAATAAATACGTTATGTCAAGTATGAAAATAAAAATATTAAGTGATTTTAATGAATTAAATGATTCTCGACCACTATTTTATGCTGGTAAAGATCTCCTCAGCGTGGTGTAATGGTTAACAACCTGTTTCACTGAAACCTATTACAACTGGTGGTAAGGCTCGATCACCTCCTTAATTTTGTCCGCTTTCGGCGTTGTGCTGCATCTAAGCGGTGCATGAACAATTTTGGGGCACCTCGGCGTGGTGTAATAGTTAACAACCCTGTTACGCTATAACCTATTACAGCACTGAGTAGTGAGCTCAGTGTCACTGGGTACCCATACTTTGACCTTGTGCCACATCTAGGCAGTGCATGAACAATTGTAGGCACCTCAGCGTGGTGTAATAGTTAACAACCCTGTCTTAGCAGAACCTATTACAACTGAGTAGTAAGGCTCTTGATCTCACTGAGTTGCCCTTGCCTTCAAACGTTGTGCCCGCATCTAAGCAACGCTTAGCAATTAGCTATTGAACGTAATACTTACTGTATTACCTTTGTACAACAATAAAAAAAAGAATAGTTACTCATAAATGAATTAACAGTGTATAATAATGGTTTATTGTTTTACACACATGTACTAGTCTTCAGGACGTAGGCAGTCATGGCCTCCACATCTTCTTATCCTTTGTGACTCTTAACACTTTTCTCTTGATATCTCTCTCAATTCTTGCTCTGCCATCTAATTGCTCAAGCCATCCTTTGAATATGTTACTTTCCCTTGTGTCTATTTACTTTTATCCGTCTTGTGGATATTAAATTCTCCAAACACTTCTTCCTCATTACATATGTATAGAAATTTAAGCTGTCTCTTCCTGATGTTAAGTTTAATTTTACTTTTCGTTTCCATCCTCTCCAATATCTTTGTCATTGCTTGGTTGGTCCATTGTGTCCTCAGCATCCTTCTGTAGAACCATATTTCTGTTATTTACAAGATCCCTCCTTAATTATTGTTGAGATTGTCCGAAAACGTAAGAAAGGATGTGTCTTTTCATGGATCTATTAAAATTGTACAGCGGGGCTATTCTGAGGACTCTTCAATTTGTGTCTGGATTCATCATCAGGGGCTACAATCTGAACAACATAGTGCACAGATGATACAGTGCTGATGACAGACACGGAAAGGAAACTACAGGACCTCATACACAAAGGTAGTAAGAGAATGACAAATAAACTGCAAAGAGCAAATGTATGCTCATCTGCAAAATGAGCAGCTCAAATGCCAAGTACAGGTGGGGATAAAATCAAGCAAGTACAAACGGCAATACCTGGGAAGTGTTCTAACAGAAGACGGAAAGTGCGACACAAGACGTCGAAGGCTTAACGCATGGCCGAGGAAGAATTAGAAGCTGAAGTAGAGTATTAAGAACGGGAAATTTTCACTGGAAACAAAAGAGTACTGGATTGCTATGAAGCTGACGATTCTTCAATATGGCATTGAATGCTGAACCCAATCTCATTGAAGATGAAAAAAACTCAAACAACTGAAATATGGTTCTGCAGAAGGATATGCGGATAACGGTATTCGAACACGTAGGCAATGATGAGGTTTTAGAAAGAATAGAAACGAAAAGCTAATTAATACTAAGCATCAGAAAAAAACGGCTAAAGCTCCTGGGACATGCAATGAGAAAGAGAGGGGCTTGGAGAATTTGATGCTCATGAGCAAGATAGAGTGAAGAGACGGAAAGCAGCGTGTAACATAAGTAATGACCGAGAGCAGGTGGATAGTAGAACAGGGTTGCGTGGTGTAACGTGAGAAAGCGTGCTAAGAGCCACCAGGGATGAGAGACGTGAGAGGGCCATGATCGCCCACCACGTCCTGAAAAGGACAAAACTGGACGAAAAAGGTAGTGAAAAAAGTGAACACTTTTTATCGATACCGCTAACAGGATAACCATTTATATTAAGATTGCCGTCCGTTTGAAAATTCCTCTGCTTTAAAGATTGAACCGTGTTTTGCTGATTTACAATTCCAAGACCAACAACTTTCAGTTTATGGTCTGAAACACTTTTATTGATATGAATATATTTTTCCCATTCACACACGTGTCTGGGGGAATAAGAACTAATCAATAAAAGTCTAAATTGCCGACAGATTATAGAAAGAATAACCCAAAATATTCAACAATCACCTGATAGCTTTTTTTTCTGTTATTATTTAATCATTTCAACCCAAGCAAATCGAGACCGCCACTGAATATGAGGGTTACAGAGAAGAAGAAAAGACTGGGTA